>JACJUY010000120.1:364475-408190 GCA_014220935.1 Platorchestia sp. MABIK | reverse complement strand
ATGCTTGTACTGCTCGTTTCTGTTATAGACATCTCTCCATGACATTTAGGAGCAAACTGGCTGTTATTTTGTGTGTGATAGATCCTGCCGACATCTTTCTCTCCCGCTTGCTTTCTCGCTTTCAGTCTTTTGGTATGAAAGCACCCTCAGCCCTGGTTGTCATAACTTGCCCTACGTATTTTGTTAGAAGTACCACATTTAGCCGTACGAAAGTAGTAGATTCCAAGGAAAAAGAACCCAGTTATTACTTTTCTACATAATGGTCATAAAAAGGATAATAATTATGAATAACATTAGTTCACTACATTCAAATGATAATTTTAATAATAAGACATAAAAAGTACCGCATATTTGTTGCAGCGCACTCCAGCATGCAAGAAGTAACAGATCTACATGTACACAAAAATAAAATTCGAAGTGTTTCCAAGTGTATACAGTATGACTTTCAGAGCTCAGAATGAAATATAGACGCAATATATTGACGTGTCCAAATGGACGTTTCAATATATTGACGAACCATCAATAAAAAATCAAAATGATTTGATTTCGTCAATTCATTGAGTCAATTAATTGACGGTCGTCAATCAAGCCCACACACGATCAATATCATTGTCAAGATTCATCATTGACAATTATATTGACAATTAAATTGATCGTCTATAAGCTCAAACTGATTTTATTGCTTCAATACATTGAGTCAATTAATTGACAGTCGTCAATCAAGCCCACAGACTATCAATATCATTGTCAATATTCATCATTGTCAACTATATTGACAATAAAATTGATCGTCTATGGGCCGCTTAAGCCCAAATTAGTGAATAATTTCAGCGTCTATCAGAAAGACTGAGGAATGGAATTATTTTATCGGTCAGAGTTTAAATCCTAAGCTTTTGGAACATTTTCTTTGCAACCTATTGACCTGTGATGGAAACTTCGGTGCTTCTACTCTAGTGCAAAAATGTTTCAAAGAAAGATTACATTCTAGGTAAATCTGAGCATCCATAATTTGACAAGGCCGAAGATTTCTTCTTTTTCGCTCACCGATTATTTAAAGTCAACGCTTTGTTCATAAAATTGCATTTGAAATTTTCGTTACGCAGGAAACAATTTCTCTCTCAAAAACTGTATTCATGGCGTCGAATTAGGAAAAAGAGAATACCAATGCTCGAGTTGAATATGACACGAGTTGGGGCAACTTGACAGTTTGGGATGCCGATGTTAATTTTTTCTTTAAAATCTCCTTACGACGGAAAATTTTTTCGTTATCCATGAGTTTAAAGAAAAATTATTCAAATTTGTCACGATTCTTATGGGTAAAGATCGGCTTTCAATTTCACCAGTTATGTTGGCAAGTGTGTTTTCCTCAGAACGTCAGGTGTGAAACTTAGTAATTGTGAATTTTGGATGCAATTACTTACGGACTGCCAGCAGCTGGCTAAATATTTATGACTTTTAAACAGGTTTATTAAAACAGTTCTAGTAAATAATTAAAAATTGCACACCCACAGTCAGTTATTAGAAATATTAAAGCCGTATGATTTATCATGCGCTTAACTCTCATACAACGTCGTTCACCTCAACCTTGACTAACAATTTCGTAAAGCTGAACTATTTTCGAACTAAATTAATGACCAGGGCCGGATTTTCAAACATTTTGCGTCGTCGTCGCCGTACAGTATGCAGTAAAAGTTCTTCTGTCGACTTGGCTACCTTCCGTGTTTTTCTTTTGGCCAAGATGCAAAGGCGTGATCTTATTCGGATCAAGCTTCAGTACACACTACACAGTATGTGGATATAATACACTTGGTTTTGTTACGAAGACTTTTAGTAAAAAGCTCAAACTATGGTCTAGACTGTAGCAAATCACGAAATCAAATCGACAGGTGGACTTACACCTCTGGCTGTACAATACGGCGATGTGAAATATTTAAGAACTCATCCTCTTGACCAGTGGCGGCTCGTAGGAAATCAGAATGGAGGGACTGTGTGACTGCTTGCTTCCCACAACAGTAAAATAATAACAATGAATGAGAGACGTAATGTGTATAGAAATATATGAGCAAAAATTCAAAACAGATATTAACTTACGGTTCATCGTTTTCGTCAAGTGTGGGAGAAACATTACTCGAAAATAAAATAAGCCGTCGCTTCTTCGATGTAGCAAAATGGTTTTTGACTAGTTCATTAAAATTCTGCACTTCTATCATCATAATGCTTTCTTTCACCATAGAGGGTTGGCAATTAAAATGAAAAAGTTTTCACTCAAATACAAGCACCAGCACGACCGTTTGACAAATTACGCACTCTGTAAATTCACCACATCACCCCTTAAAAGATGGCGTGTGACTGCCACCTGACCAGCCCAGAGCTGTAGCGATTGCAGCTCATTTGGGCTAAAGTTCGCGCCATAAAACTCAAGTTAACGTACAACAATTAAATTTCTATTTTGCGGTGTTTATGGTTAAATTTTCCAAATTCAGTTATAAATACTGTAACATTGGTTGAAAGATAACATTTAAAGACTGTTTTGTCAAGATATAGAATGTTGGTTGCTTATTGTGGCAACGAGTGTCTGTCACATCTTATGTTCCCTAGGGGAATTACAGCTCTACAGCCCCTACACACGAGCTGCCACTGCCTTTGAGAAGCAAGCAGGATCACCATTAATTATATTCAAGTGCCATTGGTTGGTTTCATAATTTACAATTGATATGAAAAACAGTATCAAGGAAGGCCTCCCCTGATTGTCGGTGAAATCTCATCCGAATCTCTGAACACGTTGGCTATGTTTGAGCGGTTACTTAGAACTTGCGAGGTTGTAACTAGCAAAATTGAAAAAACGACTCAACAGCATTAATACATTTCTATCTCTTCTTAGAACTGCGGAAAATATAATTGCTCGAAACAAATGGTGGTGATAGAATTGAAATACTGATGATTTATACCGGTACGCCAATGAAATGTTTACCTAGTGATATACGTATGTACTGCTACGCAGGCAAAGCGTATCTGAAACCTGCGCACACTTGATCTGGTAGTACTCCACTGGATTTTCAAAATGCGAAATTCAGAAAAGTAGCTCAAACAAGAGGATTTGCGGTTAAACAAAAGCATACAGGGAAGTTACATCGACAATTTGTAGCATCGACTTATTGCAAACATTTTTTACAGAGCAAATTCTGGGGTGGACTTCCTTACTTGATTCTGGCCGGAATAGGCGCTCTGGGCATGGTCGTCTCTTCATTCCTGCCAGAGACTTTGGGGCAAGATTTGCCGCAAAATTTGGACGACGCTGAATATTATTTGACTGAAGAATCATACTTCAGTTTCAAAGGACGTTTACCTTGCTGGACAGTAATGACATTTTCAGGCAAACCTAATAACGGAAACGTATCACCCGTGCGACAACGAGCAGCTGATCGGGCTGCAGCGGACGTGAGCACTACTGAGGCGCTGAACTCGCCAAAAAATAGGAGGGGCAAAGTTGATGCTACTATATTCTCATCAACGCAAGGTATTCTAGCAAACGGAGAAGATTTCTCGGAATCACCAACCAACCATGTCTAAAATACCAAATCATTGATGACAACTAGATTCGACACTTAGCTATGTTGCTTCTTCGTTTGACACGTCCTTGAATCTCATTTTTCATTAATTTAAAAAAAAGGTTTCAATGAAAAAGGTAGGTAATAATCGCCAACTTTTCGGTCAAGACTTACCACGATGATTTAGTTTTTCCGCGTTGTGCATCGGCAAATAATTTTTAAAACACTTTTAAAAAAGAATGTATTAGCGCGTAGTTTCCGACAGGCTTCTATCTAGCAGATTCTTACACAGATGCTTTCTAATTTTTAGGTGTTTCGAGAAGCTTGCGTTAAGAACCGAAGGTTTGAAGAAGTCATTATTGAAAACTGTTCAATTTCGACGAGTCAAAAGTTTAGAAACAAGAAATCCGGCTCTAAAATTAAAAACCGCCTGGATGGGAAAAGATTGAATGATTGTAAATTAATTTCAGTCTACCTCACCCCTACAAAGATGTTAAAACAGAGGATGGATGAAGGCACCATTCAGTGTTGAGTTGAGGGAACGCAG
Organism: Platorchestia sp. MABIK; assembly: GCA_014220935.1. Lineage (NCBI taxonomy): Eukaryota > Metazoa > Arthropoda > Malacostraca > Amphipoda > Talitridae > Platorchestia > Platorchestia sp. MABIK. The sequence goes on along the minus strand of JACJUY010000120.1, from coordinate 404,095 downwards.
AATCTATTCACAAGGTGAGTGCGCATAAAAAAAAGAGTAGAAAAAGGTTAGGAAACAAGATAAAAGTCGAACAAGAAAGTCAGAAGTCATGAAAAACAGAATTGCAGAGAACCGAAAAAAGGTGGTTCCTGTTCTCAACAAATCAAAAAACATTATTTCCACAAAAAGAAGGCTTTACTTATTAACGCTGAGTGCAGAATGTCAGTGGCATGAATTGGCTCTAATATAATTGAAAATAATAACATCATTGCAAGAAGTGTAAACGAGGAAGGTTTTGCATTCCGTGCAAGCGCACTTACATTCTCCCGGGAAATTACAACCGTCTTGAAACTCACGTAGAAAAAAAGCCATGAAGTTAAAAAAAACCAAATCTTTGTGAAGCTCGATAAAGGCCTAAAAACGAGTGTTTCTTGACGTCTACCGAAGCGAAAAGGGAGGCCCATTTTCGAATTTGTCTTTCTTCTGCACTTAGCTGCTTGAACTGGATTAGCTAAGATGTCATACATGGCATATAAATCACTGAAAATAGACTTCTTGAGCGTTAGGACAAACTTAGCAATCGAGAGTTGAACAATTTAGAGCATCAGCTAGACGTAAGGTTCAGGAGTTTGCTGAAGAAAATCAACAGTGATTGCCGTCGACGCTCAACAGAGAACTTCCTGTCGGATTTACGCTCACCTCAATCGAGAACAAAAAATATAAACCTGAGTTTGTACGATGAAACATGCTTCACTTGAAACCTAGGTTTGAATATAATTGAATTTTATGTAATTCAATTAATGCACATTAAAAACTTCATAAAAATATAATTTCTTTGCCTAATATCTTATTATTTAACCTTCGATTCCCTTGCGGCGGATGCAAGTACAATGAAGACTAAAATTTGGAGGTGACCATGTCAATCTGAATAATTTTCCATTCGATAAATTAAAGGCAAATATCCTTCGTCGTCTCCATGAGAAACTAGCACTACGCACTACAAAACTTGGTAAGATTTCCGTAAATTAAGTGGGAAGAAATGAAAAGACCAATTTTAAATGGCATATTTCATGTAAAAATTATTGAATGCGTTGCCTTCACAAAGACATGATACAGCAGGAGCTGCAACGAAACTCTAGACAAGGTGAAATTAATTTATTCGCCCTAGGTTGTCCTCCAAGTTTAATATAAAACTCTACACACACAGGACAGCTACAAATTAACCTCGTAGGTTACCATGAAACCAAGCCAAGAAAATTCCGCAAATTTTGTATACAAGCGAACACAAGTTATTTTGAATAGAAATTCGTAGTTCGGAAGCACTAACCCATAAAATGCATTATATTTCATTGGAGTAAGAATCAAATCTCATGTATATTTCACATTCGCGGTCAAATGCACAACGCATTTTCTTCACTGCGCCGGTCAGTTTCAATATTTAGAATCACACAGAAGATGGCAGATATCTGCGCACAATTTACAACCACATACGTTTGTGACACGCGCGCACACACCAATGGAATGAACAAGTATTCAAGAAATGACGGCAAACAACGCAGAATAGGAGAAAGCATGAGAAGTGATAATGACGAATCATTTTCGCAGAAGGAAGCGCAGTCAATTATAAAAAAATAATTACGTATACATATATGACGAGGTAAAAGTCACAGACAGACTTAGCAGTGTGAAGGCACATTTACATCATACGTTAAACTTTTGCACACGCATCACTTCGGACTCTATACTGAGACTATTCGAATATTTACACTGTACATGGCCTTCCTGGCGGACGGCAATATCGATACAAAACATCTTAAAATTATTAGCAGTAGTCATTTTGAAGTGTAACCGCAAGAATTACTCCGGAGACACTCAAGTCATCAATCAGCCTGGTCACTTGAGACCACATAAACAAGACGTAATCGGTAGAAAATGAAAAACTGGAATAGATTTGACTGCAAAAATGCCAATGCAAGGTACAACGACCCAAAAAATCACTGTTCGTAACTGCTCACTCAGAATAAGCGAGTTAAAAATGGAGAGTCGCTAGCGCTTCGCCGAATAGGTGTATATTGCGCCGAAAGTTATATAGATTTTTTAATATGGTGCATTTAATTGTCATTTGGGACGCAATAGAAATAGAGCAAGTCTATTTACACCATAAAGCAAATCATAAGTCTCGGGATGGGGAGAGAGAGCGTTACACTAGCCTCGAAAGGCACCACAGGGATAGCTACTACACTTCAACCACACACACAGACTTGCTCCACGGGTCCCAACTTCCAAGTCTCTGAAGAGGTATTACTTAATTAAAAAAATTGATCTTCATGGCGCCGATGTAATAGGAGATTTACTTTACAGAATTGAAATGATTTTTAATAACTGAACAACCGGTTCTAACTGCTGAAGTACAATGGGCAGTCGTTCATTTTTACTGTATTTTTCTCAATCTTTGCTTCCCAACCTCGCACATAGAGCATGGTTACGAGTGTAACTATAAATGAAGAAACTCGTTTGGATATTTCACATCTAGAAACACCCTAAAGAATGAATGTACAGGTAAAACTGCAATATATGCATTTACACAACTAATAACTGTAACAATAATAGGATAACAAGAGTCGTTAGAGTCGTATCAGGAGAAGAACTCAACAGTGATAGGAAAGTTTACTCAATTTTTCGAACTATAGTTTTTGTAGAAGTATTTTTCTACGAAAACGTTCATTGAATAGTTTTCTTATTTACTGTGAGAGATAGCCCAAATAAAAAAGGACTCATTTAAGGAATCAAATCCCACACTCAGAGCTGCTGACAGCAGTCAGTTGGTCAGGTCACATCACGTGCGCGAACTCGTCCGACTGCGTTCATTAGTGACAAGGACGGACTGAGTCAGCTGAACAGTAACGACAAAGTAACCAGTTGAACGCACACCAACTTAAATGAAGGCTCTTAATTATAACACAACGCGGTAGAAGTACATCGACTATTAATTATTAAGTCACAAACGTAAAGAAGCTCATGAGTTAAACGTCATTCTTGCACGAGGTGCCGGTCTGGGGCTTTTGTGCAGGGCCCCATGCACCAGGAATAGGCACAAGCTAACGGCCAGGGTAGCATGTTTGTTACTAACTTTTCAAGTGTCTCTGATTATTATTGTTATTATTAAAAAAAAGTTTTTATCAAAACACCATTAATTCGATCATTTATTATAGAATCTTTCAATTCTAGCAATGATTGTTAGAGATTAAGTAAACAACCCAACCGCCTGCATCGGTCAAATGAATTTGAACTCCACTCCAAAGTTACGCTACATACAAATACCAAAATGTCACTGTTAAAAACCATTAGAAAACGTGAACGTGCAGTCCAGGTCATGAGAACACCAGACTCACAACGTGTGTGTTGGTTAATATCAAAGTGGGAAGGAAGTTTAGAAATATTTAGAGCGCCGTCATGAGTAAGCTGTTATATACTAGTCTCACACACACATACACTTATACAGAGAAGCTAGAGCTAATGTCAATGGGGCGTGTGGTGCTGGTGTGGAGGCTGCTGATGGGAAGGCCTGCCGCCCTTGGAAGAGTCGTCGTCAGGTTTGCTGGAGTTGGACGGGATAGGAGGTAGGCCGGGGTCTAGCGCCACGTGGGGGGCAGATTTAGGCACCAGCAGCACGCTGCCGTCGCCCGACTGCTGCAGGTTGTACTCGTGTGCAGAGTACGGCTGCCCGTCACTATCGCGCAGATGCTGCGCACACGCACACACACACAGAGTTACGTCGTTATGTCATTAATTGCACTCAAATTAAATATTTGGAACTACCTGGACTAAGTATCGAGTAATATCAGCGGATACACAAACATTTCATTCCTAAAGTTCCTTCCTCCTATAAATACACTGCCCTCATTAGACACACCAATAAGACATGGTAAATAGCAGGCTAACTCTAAATATTTTGTCAAGTAAAACTGAAAAAGATATTATAACCTGTATTCTTTATATTTGTAATGGGTAAATAATAACGGTAAATCCGGCATTCTTGTCTCTAGGCCCTCAGTAAAGAGACTCGCAGAAGCATGAGCACAATTCGTATACTGCTAAGCACAATCTAGGCAGCCTAAGACTGGGCATTCAGACTTGAATGCAATGCTGACTAGAACAACCCAGTTAAAGACTAAACGAGTAAAGATTTATGACATGGAAACTTCCAATCTTGAAGAAAGTGTGAGCAATTCCGGATAAAACGCAACTGCAACTTGTATGCTAACCATACAAAAAATTTGTCTTAAATTTAAATCAAATGAAAAAAACATGATACTAAACACACCAATGACGCCCACGGGTAATTGAACATTATAAAAAGAACCAAAGTTACCTATTGCACATAAGATTTGATTGATAAACAAAGATGTATAACTGTAAATGCGTAAAATTTCACTTGAGTCAGTTTTCCAAGTCTCAAAAAAAGTACGTAGCAATGAACATACGCAAGAAAATGAGACTGTCAACGCACAGCTTTGCTGCACGAACAATAAAACCCTCAATGACATAAGAAATCTCACCTGGAATATGTGTCTATAAAGGAGTGAAAATTTATGTTTTACACGGAGCCTCTCGCCGCTGAGAAACTCGTACTGAGACACGAGCTCGTTCTTGCGGCTCTGGATCACTTTGACTTCCTCCGCCAGGTGCATGATTTGGTCAAGCTTGCGTTTGCGGCAGTTTTGTGCAGCCACCTGAACAGAGTGAACTCGAAGTTAAAATTTTGCTTGAGAATTACATCTTCATTGAGTGTCGAAAAAAGCAATACATCTACCAACGAGATAGAGAATGGATGGGGGATTAGACAATAGGCAATGGTAAATATGGTACATGATAAAATTTCTTCTCCTTACTGCTTCAGTTACATTTACAAAAATTATGAACAGTAACTATGGAATGAAATCCCCTTAAATTTTGGATGAAATCTACGTTATTAAATGAAAGGTCAAGGAAAAAATCATACTACACTATAATTTCATTCATTGCGGCTGAGACAGAAAAAGAAGTGAACTGAAACAAGTGAATCAAAGACTAGATGATCTTTTAATGGACTCACCTTATTTTTCCCTCTTCTTCTAATATCTCTGATGAGCGAGAGCTGGTTTTCCGTTAGGTCGTACTTGGAAATCCTTTCATTGAATTCGTCCATGGGGAGGTGGATGATGTCATCGCAGGAGATGGGCAGGTTCAGCGCACGCGCTCGCTTCTCGTCTCGTGTCAACGCTCGCTCTGGCTCTGGCTTACGAGCTGCAAGGTGACACGTCACAAAACCGTCAGTGCACATTCACGGCAGCGTTCCATTGAGTGAACAACGCACATACCATATTTCTATTAGAAGAAAAAAGGAAAAACACTACGCCACCATTGATGCTATACCATCAATTTCCCTCAAATTTAACTTAATTTCTTATAAGAAAAATCAATTCATTCTAATTGAAATGCAGGTTTCACAAAACAAAAATCAAGTTCCAGAAAGTGAAAATCATGATTAAAAATTTCTCAATATAATTGAAAATATTTTAGATAGCTCATTGAACAAGTAATCCAAAGTTTCTTATCTTCTCATCAGTTATTGGCGCCATTGGTCCGCATCAGTTAAATTTTTTCATTTCTTTTCAAATCCAGTATCTGATGACTTTCAGAAACACTAAGCTCAATTTGGTTCAGTAAATTCAAATATGGAGCTGAAAATTTGGATTTGAGAATGTTTTTGAAAGGTTATTTTCAATCTGTTATGTACAGGAGATTCATCTACAACAAATATGTAAGAATTATTTTCAAACTGATCTCAAGTTTAAATTAAAGTTCCTTGAAGAACTTGGGTTCTATTTTGCTGAACTTTTCAAATTTGTAAAAAAAGAAAATGATTTTCACTTCTAAGAACATGCATTTCATTTCAAGGAAATCAGGAAATGATATAAACCACTATCAAAAAATGTAGAAATATTTGTTTATACCTCAAAGGAGACTTTATTCTGTAATTGTGCTATGTACGCTATTTTATCCAGAACGTGGGAAATGGTCAGGTGGTGCAATAATGCACCCTACTGCCTCCATTTCTCATGATACAGATCAAATCATATCATATCAAAATATTAAGTAAAATGAATTTGTAATAGTTAAGTAGTATTAAATAATAACAAAGAATTTCCAAGGATGACAGACACAAGCCCTTGAAGATCGGTCAATCGTTCATTTACAGTCTATAAGCATCTCTTCAGTAATTACAAAGAAAATCAACTGAGACACAGAAACTGCCGCTCCACCGACAGTGAGCAATGCTCAGGACACAACCACACGACGGACAATTAGCCAAAACATGGTGGGTGTAACAGTAAAAACACAACATACACATCACTATATTATTGCTAACTTTTTGAGATTCAGAATTTTCTCTCGTCAATGGTGTGAGTGTCCCAGTAATTAATACTGCAAATAAATCTTTTAGGATATAGCCTGGAAGGAAGAGCGTTTCTCACTCTAATTGTGTCACTCAATGTATGGAGTAACCTGATTGTAGCACTACAACAGCGTTAATGCACACACACGGCAGGGTTCACTTTATGGTAGTTTAAAGTGCATCAGGGGATTTTTCACCTAGTTATTAGACTTGACATTACTAATCCTACACTAAAATTAAACCCACATTTGTGCTTACACTACAATGAATTCACCATACACAAAAAATGTGCATATTGCTACAAGGAAACAGGCTTGGACAGAGGGCAACAGATCTTTATTTGTTCTGGCAGTTTTAAATTAATCAAATAATAAGCTTCATTCAACACGTTGACTATGATTGCTCGGGTTGTGAAGTTGATTTGGTTAGGTTGTAAAAAAAAGACTGGGAAAATAGACTTACCTGCTCGAATAAGTTTCCATCCTATGTAAGAAATGGACAAAACACAAGTGCTCAATAATATTTTCCTCATATGATAAAATTCTTTTCAAAAAGAGTGGGTGAAATTGTTTGAAATGTTATTCATTTTTATTGGTGCCTACATGAACAATCTACCTAGAGGTACACATTTGCCCCACTCCATAGTCAAAATGTTAAAAATTCCACAGAAAATACAAGAGAATAAATACACTAAAGCATTCATTTGTAAACTTTGACGCTAAAGTGCCAGCGATGGCGTTTACACTAAAATAATTGAAAAAATTCAGCTTAACACCTCAGGTACAGCTCATGAATTTTACGATCTCTTGAAAGAGTGCATAAACATCCCAAATACTAACCATGGAACACTGATTTCCAGTACTCAATCTTTTTTGGATGAAAGAATATTTTTCCATGCACTCAATCTGAATTAAATAACAGCTGGAACTTCCTATTTGATAACATAAATACCCTGCAATGGTTATTAGAATTTTACTCGTGGTTAGTACATCATGCCAAGCCAGTTTTATAATACAAGAAATTGTATGTTAGTGTCAATATGCCAGTTCAAACAATATTTCTATAGCCTTCAGAGTGAATAAAACAGTAGTGCTAGTCAAGATTGTGTTAGATACTTGGTGCATAAATATTTACAACAAAGGGTTTTCCTTCAATTTTGTGTGAGTCATAAAAAAAATGACAAACTAGTTAACAGTAAAGTAGACCATAAATAAAACAAGGAGATTCTCACCTTTGTTTTTGTTGGGGTCTCTCTGTGAAGGTCTGGGCAGTCCTGAGGGGCCCTCAGGAGACAAGTGGTACGTGTGGTTATGGTGTATGTGTTCCAAAGATGGTGGTATCTCTGCAAACAAAGAGAAAAAATCAAGAGTCAAACAAAAGCACCAGCGAGAACAGCTTTTAATACATATGAAATAATTCTCATTATTATTATCATCATTATATTAGCTAGTATATGAATCACTAGCCACAACAGAGGCAATTTAGGATGGACAATAGGAAATGCTGAATTTATGCAGAAGGTTTTCCTACACAGGGTACCCTGCACATCGAAACTGTAAGTTAAAAGCAAGAGGAAGGAAGAAAGAAAAGACAAAATAATGATGTGGGAGAAGGTATAAAATTTGAAAGACGCAAAGCGGGAACATAAGACAGAAGTCCCAAAGGCCTATCTATAGCTGAAATAACCTGTATCTTCCCAGGAGGTGCCAGTTACCATAGTATAAGATAGACACGCATTCACAACTAAACTTCATCTAGCATCTCTTCTATGGCCTCTCAGTTGATGAACACTGATTAAAACTTCCACTAATCACTAATTAACTTGAAGTTCAAGTGAACTACAAATCTGCTAGCTGAGTTGTTTGTTGTATGCTGATGATGTGGTTGTGGTTAGTGAATCTGGGCATGAACTACAAAGGATGCTTAACATGGTGAATGGATATAGTACAAATTTCAAGATGAATTTTGGTGCTGATAAAAGGAAGGCTATGATTATAATAGTGATGAGACTGATAGTGGAATATTGGAGAAATCAGAATAGGTAGAACTAGAGAATACAAATATCTAGGTTGTATGATGACTGAAGATGGATGCACTAGAACTCAGGATGAGAAAGTTGGAAAAGCAATGCATTGGAGTGGATGGTTAAGTAGTGTGGCCAGATACAGAGCAAACAAGAATGAATGTGAGAGATGAATGTGGAAGTACGTTGCTGTACCTAGTGTCATGTACGGCATGAGTGCTCTAGCCTGGAATGGAAGTGAGCGTGAGAGGCTGGATGTGATACCAAATAAGGTAGGACGTCTAGCATTGGGTGCTCCAAAATAGACAGCTACAGAAGCTATTAGAAGTGACCTAGGGTGGAGCCTATTTTCAAAACGAATGATGAAAGCTGTGTTGAATTATAAGGTAAGAAATTAGAGATTGCAGAATAGCAGGTGGGTAAATTAAATTTTTGAATGGAATTTGAGTGTAAGCGATTAAGAGAAAATATGTTGGGGGCATGCAAATAAACTAAGTATGCAAGATTATTTGTGCTAGAATTGGGAGACCTGTGGATGACTGGCTTTTAATGAATGTTGGAAATGAAGGATCAGAGTGGGACTGCAAGAGGTGGAAAAAAGAGATTAAGAGGAAAACAAACAAGCATGAATTGAATGAGTGGATGGTTAGCATGACGCAAAAACCTACACTAATCTGGTATATGCAAAAGGAAGTACCAAAGTATGAGATATTCTCTGATGGTAGTTTTGGAAGCCAACTCTTGTTTGCTTTGAGGTGTAAGGCATTGAGCTTCAATGGACGTACATGGAGATGGAATGAGAATAATAGTAGATTATGTCGGCAGTGTGATAGGGAAGTGGGAGTAACAATTGAACATTTTGTGCTGGAATTTAGGACGTAGGAGCAAGAGAGAGAAAGTTTCAAGAATGTGGTGTTTGAGCAGTATGGGGAGAATGAGTGGCATACTAGATGTGCTGAAGACGATTGTGGTATGAGCTGTTTTGCTGGATTGGATCAGGAGTGTAATTTGAGTATCATTGAATCTATGAAAATTTTTCTTGTCCATGCCTGGAGTAAAAGACAGTAACAGGCATGAGCCAGTCATGTAGAGTGGGCTGTAATGACCCCACATGCCTGGGGATGGTGTTTTTTGCCGTTCTGGTTATCCCAGTGATGCCATCCAATGGCAGCTTGTGACAAGGATTGGTGGATCCTGAGTAGTTTATTGTGCAAGTCTGGTCAACAGGCACCAAACTCCTTAATTGAATAGTGTGAGCATTGAGGAGGAAATAGCAGGCGGTTACAAAAAGCCCCAACGCTGTTGGCCCTCAAGTTCAAGTTACTAAAATCATTTGCTGAAACGTTTAGATTTGCCAAGAGTAGACCTGACCATGGCTAGCAAACAGGAATATGATGAGTCATCATTGATGAAATTAGAAAAAGGTTTCCTCCATTAAACCCCTTACTTACACAAATTCAGTCATTAACAAGTAACTACAAGAAAAATCTTACAATTTCTGACTATACACTTAATTTCTAGGACAATACCACAGGGGAAGATTAATAAAACATAAAAATTTCAAGACAAAGTTAAGAAATACCATTATGTTCATTATTATTTTACTCATTGACAACAATTTTCTTAGGAGAAAATGCTGGTAAGATCTATAAATTACTTTTATGGTCTTCAGTATTCTTTTCATCTGAAAGTCATGAAAGTGACAGAACTTGAAAATTGAAATGAACTACAGATATCCATAATTTATTTATCAAAGCATTCCTTAATAGAAAAAGCAACAGCTTCTATTGCAGCAACTACTGAATTCTAAAGAGCATGGCTTCTCTGATATCTATTAACTATTAATTTCATATTTGCTTTTCAGAATTCTCATAGATTTTTATTATATACTAGTAAAAGGTTTCATTAAAAACATACAAAGTAAGTTAGTTATGCTAATGATTAACAATAACACTTTACATTTCATAGATACATAACTGGTATATGATGTTGCAAAAGGCATCTGCAATGTTACAAAATTATTAAGGTGTCAATGAACATTTCAAAAGTAAGCAAATGCAACATAATAATTTCTGTTTTCCTCATTCTATGTTAACATCATTTGGTATGGGTAGCAATTCACAATTGTAAGTAAATTTGTGAAGCCAGCCATTCACAAAATTGTTATTTTTCTGGGCTCTTCGAAAATGCTAAATTAGTTGAATTTCTTTACAAAAAGCGTTAACAGCTACAATCATACTAAATAAATACAACTGGATCATAGTTAAAGCTCCTATTTGAAGTCCATGTGAGTGAGAGCTCTAGTTAAGTAGTAATACTAAAACAATTGAAACAAACTATCAACAACACGATCGTTATCTGTGTTTGAATTAAAATACGGAACCTCACAAGATACACGTAACAGCAATTAGGCCAAGTAACTGTGAAATGTCTATAGAAAGACCTCACCTGGTAGCTCAGAAACAAGTTTGGAGCAATAAATTGCAAGGAAACTAAACTGTTTTCGCAATGTACCAGCTCCCTTGGCTCCCGTGGGTTCAGTGTTGTCCGAACCACCCATTATAATCTAAAACCTTGTTAACAAGTGAGATACACAACCAACACTAGGCTGCACAACAGAGGCACTGGCATGAAAGACTTCAGCTCTGAGACTGAGAGAGAGCCCGCCGCTTCGCATGCACTTTCATCCACCGAACTGGTTGTTGATAACGGCACAGCTGACAGCCAACGCTCGTTAATGGCTCAAGTTACTTGACTGCTTCAACTCTTGTTTGTGAATAAATAAGTTCATTTATGAAAACTTAAGTCATGCAGCACAAAAGCGCATAAGTGGTAGAATCAGAAAGACAACGTAATACGTAAAAGCTTCGATTCAGCGCAGTTGGCAGCAATGCAACAAATGAATATAAATAGCAGTTCACGACTTCGCCTACAAGTCATACCAGCTATACAATGAAAAACATTGAACAGACTTCGCCTATGAAGGAGTAAATTTCAGTGCCTTAATAGAAACAGATCACTCAGTAAAAGTGCAAGTCATGTTCTCAAGCTATCACTGCCGCACACAAAGCTTGCGTGAACGCGCCAGACGCACAACACAGACGGAATGCATCTGGCTTTTTATCGCCGCGTTTCAACACAGTGACAAACAAAAGAAAAGACAATGAACTGTAATAACACGTTTAAAATCAAGGTTTCATCGAGTCTACATTTTGAATAAATACACTTGCTAACAAAATTTACAGATTCTCGTTCTATATCACATTAACCGCCATCGGTTAAACTAAAGTTCAGTATCAACTAAAATTCATAGTCAATTGTAGAAAAATTTTTTTGAAATAGCAAACATTATGTAAATCGGGCCTTTATTTAGCTTTGATTAAGCATTTATAAAAACTTAGTTTGTGACTACAGGTCGGTCTGCGGCATTAAGAAAATTCCCTCCTTGGCGTGATATTGTACCATCATACGCACTACTGTCATTCTATCCGAACAGCTATAATCTTACTTTTCCTGAAATAACAGAAATAAACACTCTTTCACGCAACCGCTAAACCACAGGCTGTTTGGGTCATAGCCTTCATTCTCACAAGCGCTCTTCTTACTGTCTCCAACGGACTTAAGAGCCAATTCTCGCAGTGATAAAAGCAAATTATCTGCCGCAGATACTCAAGAGAGAGGAGAGTAAAGACAAAATCATTTCGAGTTTATGTTAAAGAATTATCTGACGACATGTTATTCCCTCCAACGCGCATTTCAGTCTATTATTTACTTCATCTTCATACAACCAAGGGCCCGCAACAAAATCTGTTCGCTAAAAACTGCTAGACAGCATAACTTGAAATTCGTCGCAGTTTATTCAGTTTTTAATCCAGAAAGGAAGAAATGAAAGCCACCAAAGCCAGCCCACACAGTCCGGGCGTCTCACTGTTTTAGCCGTGTCGAGCGGGTCATATAGGAAATATAGTAACACATCACAAGGCGACGAAAGATCATGGAGCCGCTTCGACCAACGTAACATGCTGACCTGAGCAATTTTAACGTATTCTTCCATCATTGCTCCGATGTCAACTCCTTAGATTTCCTGTAAAAATCAAGCCGTTTCTTCTTCTTCATAGGTTCGGAGAGCAGAGACTTCTTAAGTCGAGCTGGCATTCTCGGATCCCTTTGCAGTTGATTTTTAATCTTTCTCATGTGACAGTTTTTCTTTCAATTAAGGATGTATTTCTTTGAGACCAACAGCTGGCATATCTGAATCTGATGGTACTTCTCGTTTCAATATCTCGTCAGCACGAACAGTATTTTTCTGAAAAGCCCTACACGTGTCTTTCGTTTTTCTGCATACTAAAGGTTTTTGGTACTACGATACAAGATGCAGAGCTACGGCTATTATTCTGCGGCTATACGTACCACAGACAGCACCCACTGTGATTTTCGTAAAGGTTCAGGCCCCTAATTGCATATAAGTGAGGTATAACTAATTCAGGCTGTCAATACATGAATTATTAGAAGTCGAAATTGAGAAGAAAGTGCAACGTGAAGTAATTAAGAGCGCTGCCCGCACAAGCAGCGGGCAACGAAATCCCTTCTGTCGGAGAACAGGCAGCTCACTGAAGCTGTTGCACCCGCTGTTAGGGAACGGTGAAGCGATGAGGGCTCAAGTACACTGCGAACGATAAGTTCCTTTAACTTCCCTGTAGCGAGAACACACGTAACCCATGTGCGTAAAATTCTGTGTACAACAATTTCTCGCAACCACTGTACACTTCAGTCTAGCTTCGGTGACACATTTTTGTACTTCTACTTCCATTTTTTTCCTGCACGCCACGTGGTCAAGAATTCAATGCACTCGACACTCTGTTTTATTGACTCGTTTACTCTTTCATTTTATATTGAACTTCATTTATTCTTTCGTTTATTAAATCACAACTAAGTACGTCCTCCTAGCATACCAACAACACGTTCGGTTTTATATCTGTCACGTTTAGTTCAAACGTATTCGTATAATTTATGATGGGTAAAGGGCCGTTTACACTAGGGTACATTTTGGCCTTGAAGCGCGACACGTGTATACGAGGCTCACCACTGAAGCTCACATTTATGTGTGTGTGTGTGTGTGTGTGTATACGAAGTTCCCTATTCGCAATGATCGAATTCGTGAGGCGCGACACTCAAGAGCCTCGCAACTACCGTGGCGAATAGGGAACTTCGTATACACACCCACAAATATGAGCCTCAGTGGTGAGTCTTGTATACACGTGTCGCGCCTCACAGCCAAAATGTCCGCTAGAGTAAACGGCCCTAAACGCAATCATCCTTCTATACAGATCATACTTCGCTCACACATCCTCACCGTCACACCTATGATACCCTATTTAAGACTGGCTTCCCGATCTATTCTTCGGAAAGAGGAAACACAACCTTTGATCTCAACGCGTCTAAGTTCTTTTAGTACCAGAACATTCAATTTCATATTCTTTCATCCAGGTCCCCCACTCCTAAAAATTCGTTCACTCCACTCTTTTTCACATTGGCTTTTAACATTCACTTACTTCTTACTTTAGTCACTAACATTTTTCACGAGTTCGTATTATATACGAAACTCGGCCAATTTGTTATTGTGTTGCAAAATTGAAATCCATTACTACTTAAACAAATTCAGATTCGTTCGAGAAAATGTCGTCGATTATACTTTTCATTTTCGCACTACTGATTTCATCAAAATCACTTAAACAGCAGCACAAAAACAATGATTAAATTCCTGAATACCAATTATTAGCAGTCAGTTAATCTAAATACTGACACGTGTATCGAAATAAGCCCCAGACATGGTACAGCTTGAAAAATACCATATTGGCGAGCAAGCAACCTGATTATAACTTGAGGTTTAGTTCATAATTTTTTTTGAAGGTTGATAAATAATATCAGATTTCAAAATAGACAGGGTGCCTAAAAGCTCAAAAAACAGCACATTTCAACTTTACAAACGATAATACTAGTCTTTTTTTAAATTACCCAGTTCGACCATTTGAGTTTTTGTACACCAAAGACAGATAAACCAAAATTGCATTACGATTTCGGGAGAATTAAGACGGGTACTGACCATGATGACCTCTGAAGTCCATGGAGCAAAAACACTATGGAATACTGGAATACGCTAAAAAACGATGAACTTAACCTACACAACGAGTACCACCGGAAGGCGAAGCGTACTCACCATGATGACCTCTGAAGTCCATGGAGCAGGAATACTCGAGGGAATACGCTAAGGTAGGATGAACTCGACCTACACAACGAGCACCACCGGAAGGTGAAGCGTACTCACCATGATGACCTCTGAAGTCCATGGAGCAGGAGTACTTGAGTTCCATGGGATCAGGGATATGCGAGGAGGGAGCAGGGGTTGTGTCCATGGCAGAGGGCGGCTGCTGGTACGGAGCAGGGTAGTGGCTGGCGCTGCTGCTGCCCCCCACCAGGCTGCTGCTGTTGCTGCCTGAGCATCGCCCCACATACACTAAATTTTAGCATTTGCGAATGCCGTGTCACACGTGTACGCATTGACCGACATCAGTTATATGAGACTAAATCAGTCACTGATCTAAGTAAATAGGATAAATATACAGCTGCTGGTACTTTTTTAATAGTAAATGTACGAGTACCAAGACAGAAATGACTCAGGCGAAAAAACCTATTTCAAAGTTGAGGACTGGCTTATTAACAACAACAAAATATGCAGAACTTAAAGATAAAAATGTCACCAATTTTATATCTACCATGCACGATCACTCAAAAAGCACATTTAATGAAATTTTTTTCCACATGCTATACACCAAGAAGGATGCGTTGTATAAGGTCGGAACAGAGGAGTTTCAAACATGTAGATGAAACTCTTTGCACCCTGACTTCCTCAATATGGAAACCACTTTCCACTTCGTCGGTAAATATTTAAAATTTGACTGTCCCGGGTCCTGACGGTCAAATGTCTGCATTTCTGAGCTATTTTTGCATACACCATCACACCTACATACATATCGGTGTCAGAAAGGAAAGCAATTTATGGCACGCAGTACCTCCGATATATCATGGTCTCGAGTTACAGGGCAAAATTAGTTCCGAACAAATCCGAAGATAAATAACTTTAAGCAGCTTCGATAGATGAACACATCTGATGCATTCGGAACAACTGAACTTGAGAATATTCATGGAAGCTTAGAATCAACCGAGCACACAATTTTGTGAGTCTATTCAAGTACATCGGTTGCTAATTGCGAGTAATATCAAAATTTATACAATTGAGTACACAACTGCCTTTATTCCCTTCCTCTCACTTTAATCATAACAGCAGTACCATAGGATAATAATCTGTGATAACATCCATTATTAAATGCGAACATACTGTTATGAAAAAAACGATATAAAGGTATATGAAAGTTGATAACAAGTATGATACAGAAATTTTTTTAGAACGCACTTTGTGAAGTTACTCTGCCCAAGTCATGGTTACTTTCATCTTTATAATGGCCCATAACAAGAAAAAGTTGACAATTAACACAGAGTTTGACTGCTCGATCTGGTTCGAGGTATACCGTAGTTGCAAATCAAAGCGCAAATTCCAGACAAGGCTCACCTTGCTATACAGTCTTGCGTAGGACCCCTAAATGATCACTTGCATATAATGTACAGAATAGAGTTTCACTCGAAGCTAACATCAAAGTATACAAAGACGCTACATCCAGGGTTTCCGCCCAGTCGTGAACAGTGATTGATCCGGAGCTTAAGATAGAAACAGAATAAATTAGATGTTATTTTAAGCTTCCCTAACTGTAACAAAGGCGTTTCAGAGAAAGGAGGAAGGCACCATTTAGTATGGACTTGAGGGAACGCGAAATCTATCCACAAGGTGCATAGAAACAGCGAGTATAGAAAGAAGTATATGAAACAAGATAAATGTTGAAGAAGAAAGTAGTAGGTGCTGAAAAACTGAACAGCAAATGATCTTTGAAAAAAGAAAAAAATATTTTATTTCAACATAAAGAAGGCCTAACTCGCAGCTCGGGAACTCACATTTTCCCCCTGGGAGTGCAAATTCCCTAGAAACATTATACACCGTTGAGACTATAAGTAGACACAATAATCCTTATTGAATAACTGTCAAATGCAATATTTCACACCCAAGATTGGTTTTACCCCCAAAAAAAGGGGGAAAAAAACGCTTTGTATAAAAAACGTCATTCGAGTACAGGCTAAGACACAAACAAGTCGGAAATTTTTCGCAACGGAATGACGCAGATGAAAAATTTTCCGCAGGAAATCCAAAACGTGTCAAAAATGGCAATGAAACAAGTGTAATGAAATGTGCTTTACGAACAAAGGTGTTGGAGTGAAGTGCTTAATAAAAACCCGACATGCAAACCCAACAAACACAGGACCCATGCAAGAAGCCCATACTCATGCGTGACAGGAGCTATTACACCTAGAAATAAACTTAATGAAATACAATAACGAGGAAGAGACGCTTAATAAATTGGTCGTCTGAATAAAAACACATAGGATACAAGTGGATGTGGCTTTTAAAAAAAGTATTGCCTTTTCTTACATCGTCGTAAATGTTTAGAAAAACTGTCCACATTCGCGACGTACGGTATGAAACCGTGAATTGAGAACGGCTCGAAACATGAAATGAACATAATATAGGCGCAAATGAAAATGAAAATTGCTGATTAACAACACGGAACAAAAAAGAAAGTATATATAAATAGTTGAAATACAAAAAAGTTGCTTGACAGTTGACCGTACGAAAAAAATCAATTTCCATGCGAGCAATTGATATGATAGATTATACAACAAAACAATTGAAGAGTAGGATGCTGAAAATTCGTGAAAAAACACTGTACTAGAACACAAAAGAAACATGACCTATATCCGAGGAGGAAAAAAAAAGGAAGAGGGCGAGTCGACGTTTGGATAAACTAGGTATCGAAACATGAAAACGAAGACCATGCTGTACAGATTGGAGAATCATTTCATTTTCACGGACGAAGGTGAAGATTTTTGAAGTTAAATTTTCGATTCATGGATTAGTTGATCAATTTTTTTACTTAACATACGTCGAGTCAATTAGTTGAAGGAATAAGAGCGAAGAGTGAAATTGGCGTCTAAGACACTGAATGAGATGATCCTGAAAAAAAAAAGACACGAACTACGGAGAAAGAGCACGGACTTGCTTCTGAATTGAAAGGTAATACAAGAGAGTGCCGTTAAAGAGCAACACATGAGATTAACAACACAAGAAAAGCACAGAAATCAACAGCCGACGAGCAAGACGTAGCTGGACACGCACACACTCGCGGCCCAGTCTCGGATCTCACCGTGATGAGGCTGGCCACCGGGGGCCACATCCTGGAAATAGCGTTTGCCGAACATGTGATGCTTCTTCTGCGCAACAGGTGCCGCAAGTCTTTGCTGCTCGTCTGGACTGAGACTCCAGCCTCTGTAAGCTCCGCTGGAGTAGTCACCAGCGGACCCTAGTGCGCCATGGGGCGACAGCACTCCCCCACTGCCCGTGCTGCTGCTGCCGCCGGGGTGACCGCTTACGCGGGGGTCTGATCAACAACAGTTACCCTTCCTCAATGCTGAGTACGTTTCAAACTCGCAACTGAACTCTTGAGACTACGCGTGTTTCACAAGATCATTACCACTGAAATCGAGGCGGAGATTTCAACCAAATTACGATGTCTCGTGAACTTCATCACGAAGAATGCAAGCAGACAACTCGATTCATCCAACTCACTTTGGCCACATTATCTTCTATTTGTAGCTTGGGTACGACTAATCAATAAAAACGCGAGATGAGCCACAAAATTTGATACTCCTCAAATAATGAATACTATGCAATACGCAACGGAAAAATCTGGACTGAAAAAACGCAGCCGGACATAGAGCGTTTCGCATTTCCTCTACATCTTATGTAACACGAAAAAGGCCAGTGGGCAGCCATAATTGGGAAAAACATTGCAGCAGAACCAACAGCTACGAGCAGACAGGGAGAATAAAACCAGCCGAATTCAACATTCCAGATGAACACTGGACGCCGCGATACAAATTTGAAATCTCGAGAGACTGCAGTGATAATTTATAACCAATACAGTACATCTACCTGAGCGAAATTTGGCACCCAGCATTCCTTCACAATCGCAAGCCAGACTGCCGAAATCAAGGAAATTCTTATTAGAACAATTCAAATCAATTCAACGTCAAACATGGATTGCGAGATAGGGTGTATAGTTGTATATACAAATATTCTGAAATGCCATTAGATACAGTGACCTGTCTTACTATAGAAACAAAGCAGCGAAGCACGTATTAATAAATCACGAAGTAGCAGAGATCCAAAAGCGACCAGTGGGATGATCAGTCATGTTAAGACCTTACCATTCACAGCTCTGTAGGTTACATGAACCATGGAGTCATTGCTAATTATGTAGAAAGTACGTGGCCAGCTATATATGTTGCTCCAGTTACAGCTTTATAGCATAGTATTTAGTGTTACTGGCAATGTTAGTCACTTAAGTTTTGCAAACAAATATGTTCGTGTCCATCATTTATTGTATTTTATCAAGTGTGGAAATCTGTGTTAAAATTGTTTGATTTACCAATGTAAACTAGAACAACTAGAGAAAAGCATAAAATTTTTACAGAAAATGAAAATTTATCCCATAATTTCTACATTTTACAAGATAAAATTTTAATGATAGGAGTATGTTACATACTTATTACATATAATATACAGTGAGGAAAAGCAAGTATCAAATCTGAAAACTTCAAAATATTCATTTTGTGATAAACATTGGAGATAAGTAACCACAAAATTTATGCAACATACATTTAACGACATCAACGAACATTCGTCACCAAAAAAATGTATACATTCAATAAAACTTCCAAATATGTCACAAATTCCCCCATATCTACGCGGTGTAAGAAAAGTATTTGAACACTTAAATGATATCTCTTCAACTTTGTGTTGCTTCACTTGTGAATAATTTTAACATTCCTCACTGCTCCGTCCGGTGCACTAAGAGTTAAAGCTATATTACATTTACGTGGCTAAGGAAGGTGAGATGTGGCTGCTGATGATGAGTGGTGACTTAAAATTGTTATCGCTGACATAAGTAACTTATTAGACCTTCAATTTTTCCAAACTGTACTGCGAACAGTTTAGCACGTAACACCAGGAATCTCGTGTTGTGGTGCTCACCGTACTTCTTGCAGGAGGTTTGGCCTCTTGGAGTGGGGGCTGGCGCTGGGTCACCAGGACTTCAGATCAAAGTTTCCAAGGCGAAGAAAATCCCCTTATCGGGTGCAAGTTTGTATTTGATGATTTTAACCCTATTTCAGTGGAAACTCTATACACTATCGTTTCATATCACTACCATAAAAGGCTTGTGTATTTCTTCAAAACATCCTGATAAATGTCGGTGATTTCCATCAACATTTATCTTGACCTACTTAACCCATTCTTTACCGGCAAAAATTTATCGTTAATTGGGGCGATTCTTTCTTCTTGAGCTGGTCTGAATATTGGGCTGCCGCCATAAATTTTCCATGGGACTCAAATCTGGTTATTCACTAGGCCTAATTAGAACTTTGAAGTTATTATTAAACCATTAGATTATTAATTTAATCCTCCCTATCCGCCACAAAGGCAATCCAAAAGAGAGGAAGGAGGAAGGTACCATTTAGTATGGAGTTAAGGGAACGCGGAATCTATGCAGAAAGGGCATAGAAACAGTAAGTTGAAAAAGAAGATTATGAAACAAGATCAAAGTCGAAGAAGAAAGCAGTAGGTGCTGAAAAAACAGAACAGCAGTGAACCGAAAAAATAATGGTCCTTAACATAGCAAAAACATTTTGTTTCAACGAAAAGAAGGCCTACCTAACTCTCAGCTCGGAACCCCACACATTTTCCCCCTGTGGGTGCTAATTCCCATAGATCAGATAGTTGTATCCCCCTGAGGGGATTTTTCAACCATTCACAGGTGGCTGTGCCTCGAGGGTATGTTTAGCATCATTGTTCTATTGAAACAAACACTCATTTCAGAGTTTCAGTTCTCAACTTATTTCTGTGAATTCCTTGTAAAACACTTCGGTTTTTAGCACTACTCGTCGCTTTTTTGATTATTGCCGATACTCCTGTTCCACAGCGAGCAAAGCAACTCACCACTAAGCTTCACAGTTGGGTTTTTATTCGGTTTAAAATGGATTGATCATATTTCTAAAGATGTTTTAGATCATTACCTCTATAAAACTCAAATTTACTTTCACATGATTATGAAGTCTGCCAAAAAAGTCATCATGCTTCACATTGGTTCCCACAAACAACAATCTTCAGTTCAAATCAGATTTTTTAGTATCAGTGTCAGACGAGAAGTCGTGATTAAAGTTTCTGAGATGGAATTCATCGCTCATGTTTTTCGTAGACATCTCACAGCTGCACTTAGATCATTCATAGGCTCGATTCGAGTGATAAATGGTTAATTTTGATGGCTCGTGAAACCCCGCGGGTACTATAACACAAGATACTTCGGCGAGCACACGTTTGTGAAGAGTATTCTTAGTTTCAAACTCCTTGCATTCTTTTTGCAGTGAAATCGCCAGTGCTGACAGGGACGTCAAAATATTTCTAAATATTGCTGTAACTTATGTCATTCATAAAAGCAGAAATGATTCAGTCTTTCAAATCATTCGATAGTTTCCTTTTCTAGAGCATCTTGTAGTGTTTCAAGAGCGTCATATAATTCATGAATGCCATACAAATTATTAGATTATCTTCATCATTCAGTATTTTCCAAGATATTCAAAACTGTAAATATTTAGATTGTAGATAATTAAATAATAATTAGTGTGTCCAAATAACTTTTCATGACAAATCTTTTGAAGTTGTTGAAAAAATAAATGCTAATTTTTCTTCAGAAATGTTCGTTGATACCATGAATGCATTTTGTGTAAATTTTATGGTTATGTTTGTTCAATACATACAAAAAACTGAATTATTGAACACTCAATCCTTGTTTCTCCACTGAATATGTGCGCCGACTTTCTCCACGACACAGAACAATATATTACTAATTTCCCATTAGACAGATACACCTACAGGATCAAAAAACATAAGCATTACTAAAAATGGAAATTTTACCTTAGTAAAAGCATACACACTTACATTTCTCCATGATAGAACTTCTTTCATACTTTCATCGCAAGTTGATTTGAATAAATGTTAATTTTGCAAGAATCAAGCTACCAGCCCACACAACATGACGCAGCGTAAAACCACAAGCAATTCAGCAGTTGGACGTTGTGACGGCAAACTCAAAAAATACTGCAATGGAGCAGCAAACTTTGTTCTCTTCACGTGTATTCTGAATTACGTAGAAAAGTTACCAAGTTAACAGTTGTCTCTCGACGCTGTTCACTGAATAAATCAGAATTTAAATTCAATTAACTGGCAGTACTCCAGTCACAAAATTCTTGATTTACAGGCGGTATCCCAGTAAAGTCGCTGCAGGCTTTGTTTTGTGGCATTTGCCATTTTAGACGCGGTAGACAACTCATGTAATGAACCAGTGCACCACAAAATAGCAGGACATTAACCAGGAGCGGTCAAGCGACGCTACAAAGAGCAAGGGAATAGTACTCACAGTCGGACGCAATGGCCATGTCCATGAGGTGCAAGTCGTCTTCCCCGAGAATGGAGGACAAGAACCCATCACCGTGCTGTCCACCGGCGGACGGATGCGGGTGTCCGCCACCCGTACTCGCCAGCTCCGAACTGCCCGCGCCGCTCCCGCTGGACTGCGCGTGCGCAACAAAAATCCCATTAAAAGTTGGTCTTTCCTCGGCCAAAACTTACATGGATAACATGCATGTTTTTCACGTCGTTTCAACGATTATCCTAACAAACCTTCAGTTTATCTTACACCTACTGACATTTTGTACGTTCGAATTCATTCCATAGTTATTATAGCATGCGCCCGTTAAAGCTTTCGTCTCCCTACACTGTATTATAAAGGCAGCGTTATCACGGCGCAGAGCATTTATAGAGCACGTACACAGGCACACACTCAGTCGAAGCGCCCGTCTCGCGAGCGGTGGTGTTGCTGGCAAAGAAGCAACGCCAACAACAGAAGCTCTAGCTGCAACAGGCGCCCAGATAAGCACCATCAGCCGCTACGATAACATGAGACATCGACTAAGATAAAAATGCTTTTCGGCACAGGCTGAGAAACAGACGCGTAGTAATCATCAGAGATTACACGCACGTAGAGTGAATGCATGACAATGGTAGAAATTCACTAGTCATGAATACGATGACTGGGCTGAAAGTCAAGAGGAAAGGTGTCTCTGAGCAACAGCTAATAATAGTGTGCATGAATTGCGTGCAAATTTAAGAGTAAAAAATAAGAATATACTAATAATAAGCACTTTAAGTCACAATGACTACAGCTATGAAATGTTACCTTTACTTAGAATCTGTGCAGCCGTGATGCAGGTTTTGAAAACAAATTTGGGGAAATACGTGACTAAAAACCTACGCCAAAATGAAACCCAACGTAAAAAGCGCCCACACCGTGACACAACTAAAAATGAGATCCAACAGCATACAACTACCACCACTGCAAGAAGCAACAGCTACACACGTAGGGACACAACTGAGGCAGCCCGAAGAATGACTTTCATAGGACACTAGGTATAGCGCCTTCATTTTTATAATCGCGTCTCCAAAAAAATAGAACTTCTACAGGGTCAACAGGCATCAAATAAAATTGTAAGACATCAAAATGTCACACTATGACAAGATGTCGAAGACGCTTGAGCAGGTCGGCGGTGCCACCCAGCCTCACTCGAGGGATGACTAAACTGACCAGAAGTTTATCAAACCAACTGACTAACACGTGTCAGTCAATAAGTGGTACAAAAACCAGCTTTGACAATTAATCTTTTAAGTTTTACAACACTGCGCAGATCACTAGCTCTTTTAAACTCAGTGACAATTGGTAATGAATTGGCAACCCAATTTTTTTCGGGTTAGTGCAGCTCAATAAAGCAAGCGAACGGAAAAAACAAGTACACTGAATACACAAAGAAGAGCGCGAAGAGAATAAGAAGGGAACGTAAACGAGGAAGGTCAGGTACAAAGTTCAATGCACTGTGTTGTCACATGGAGGGTTCCAACTCAGCACCACACGTTCGCTCGTTTCTGCACCATAAGGAGATCGTATGCCAAGTCTCGTTTCTCATAACAGGCGATGGAGCCTAATCTGATCCAGATCTTACCGGTCGCACAGAAAAGAGGGAATCACTTTGGAAATGTCGCACACAGAATAACTTTGTGGGTATGTACGTGTATTTCCTTCGTTATATATTGATATGGAGTAGAAGTTTATACTGGATTAACGCAAAATAATCTAGATTCATGGTGAAATCATTGCAGAGATGTCTCGTACTTATAACTTGACTAAATACTCGTAGCTCAATCAGTGAATAAATATTTTAGAGCAGCCTCCATTCTTTGGAGCTGGAAAACACTGCTTCATAGGAACAGGGTAAACGCAAAAGACACAGCTAATAAATGCTACAAAAGCACTGAGAAGTAGCACATGAAACAGGAGCTTTAAGTTAGTTCATAGTTGAAGTGCTCCTACAAGGATGCGACTGTTGAACTCCAAAAACCTTTGAATTATTTCTTTTAAATTACATCTATCAACGTCATATTGCACCATCAACGCATTAACCACCGACCAGCTTTAAATTTGATCATGTAGGATGTATTCGTTTGTAAAATCTTTCAACATGTAGAAACGATCTAGATTGTAAACTGTCAAGATGAGTTTGTTCCGGCCCTGTCCAAAACACTTTTCCTGTCGCCACACTCATTTACTCTTCCAGGTTTCATGCAGTTATGACTGGGAAGGCTGGTGACCCCAAAATGGATGTTCAACAGAGCTTTTCAAATCACCTGTATGCGCTGCTTCTGGGAGGCCGAAAGACGCTGCAATTAAAACTGCATTGCGACTTTGATTGAATTATAAGGTAATTCCATGCTTCCTAAGCACAACGAAGTCGTTCCAGAGAGAGGAAGGAGGAAGGTACCATTGGTATAGACTTCAGGGAACGCGGGGTTCATTTGAGTTCATTTATTTTCACAGGCGATGTTAATTTCATCAGTACAGTCAGCTAAAGATTATTAGGAAGAAAATCTAAAAACTCAAATTCAGCCTTGATTCTATCAAGCCACGGCAACGCGAGTATTTGAGCGCTCCTAAAAAAAGTAGATAAAAAAATGTACATCACTAAAAAGAGCAACTGTTGCAAAAGAAGTCAAGATTTCCATTGACATTAACTGGCACAAAATACATCAGTTATGTAACAGAAAGCACATCAATGGTTCTCAACAAAAATGCAACAACTCTACGCTTAAACGAACAATATTTTAACAAATGGGAAGTTTTAATTTAGTATACATAAGAATAGGTTTGGACATCGTTTTCCTTCAAACGACAGTTAGGCTTATTTCGAGATAATGCAATCAAGCGACGCCATTGTCATGTAAAACAGTGCTATAAAATTTGCACAACTCTGAATATTCCATGTAAACTTTGATGAAGTTTTACTCCGTACACTAGACTCTCTTTAATATCTTTAGCACAGACTAAGTAATTAAACAATCCCCATGCAACGATACCCAATTTTTCAGCTCGCTGCACACATTAACTCTGATGTACTTCTTTATAACTTTTGAAATTCATGGAATTTTTCCAACAGCTACTTTTAGCCACGAAAAATTATTAAACTGCGGCAACATTTATTTTCTACTATTTTCCCACACTCCAACAAAGAGAAACGGGTTCTACTCATCTCATGATTCTTAACCTTCGGAGTCCCTCGGTACTTTAGATAGAATTTTTCATAAGCATCTGCGTAGCTGCTGCATCAGATATTTTTGTTTTCAAGGTTATTCAATTTTCATATTACCTCTCAAGATCATCACAGACTCATTTATAGATTACTGGCATTCCTTGAGAACCCCTCATTTTACCATATTTAACACGTTAACTCTCAATTTCTTTGAATAGAACCAACTTGTGAATGATCTCACACATCTCTGCACTTTGTCTTCTGAATGATGTACTATAGTGATGCATTCACCCCCAGCACCGTCGAACTTTTTAATCTTGCATACCACAACCAACATCACGTAGAGAACGGTATTCCAGCTTTTATCTGCTTTGAAAGCAAATCAGTGCCATTTTAAAATCTTATACAAGCTATCCTAATACAACCATTATTTTTAATCAGCTATCTTCCATTTACTTCACTCAGTCCAATGGCATCCTTACAGAAAGCTATCACTAAGCACAAGATGAGATGGCTGAATCAATATATTTCGCATCAAATAAAAAGTGAAACAGAACAAAATAGAACAAAACAGTCATAGTTCTAGTAACTGCACGTTCATGCAATTTCACAATTCATAAGCACACGTACTTATCAGCTTTAGACATAATAGAAAACGGGGTGCTAAAAATCAGTGCAGCAATACTGCGATCCCGATGGTTCTCGGCCGTTTAACGTGATTCCTACGACGAAATTGGATTATGAATTTCTAACGGATAAAACTTACTGGGCGAACATCACTAGAGGATAGCACTATAACAAGTGTTTAGTGAGGAAACCGCCAACTATGTCCCAAACAATAAATAGTGTGAACGGAACATTGAAGTTTTACGGCCTTATTTCCGGCTTCATGATTTTTATAGATCTTCTTGTACTAAGAAAAAGTTTCGATTACAATACGAGAAAACTTGTCTAATAATATAATTACACTCGACGAACCGGAAACCAACTTGGCACACATCGCTACATGAACAATGCTTAAGCTGGCATATTTCTGAACCTTACTGAACGTAACTGAAAATCTCTTAAATTGTCTACAACCAATTCTGTTCAACCTCGAACGTGAGGTAGAGCTGTTTATTAGTCGATGTCTCGCTAAACGCGACAGGCACTTCATGGCACTTCATCGATAACTATTGATAAATTCATAAAATGTCGAAATCGTTTGAGCATTATCTTCATATTTCTATCATCATTTCATTTATTGATTTCACTAGTGAATATGTTTTGTTCATATTTCATGAAATTAGTTATTGCTATTTCACATTTTGTTAGATGTGTTTGTATATTTTATGAATCTCAAAGAAATCAAGTATTAATTTCAATCAACAATATTGTACATGCACACGTGCAATCTCAGATTGGGAATATTTTTAGCTTTTGGCTAAATTAAAATTGACTAATATTTGTTAAATTGAACGCCTAAAGAGTTTGGGAAATATTTCCGAGTTTCGAGCACGAAAATCGACTCGGAAATAATGAAAAAAATCGTAAGAACTTCATATTGATTCATAAGTTGAAATGGAAATCTTGCACCAGACACCGAAATAACTTGCAGAAATAACTACTTTACAACACTATTGTAATAACGGAGTGATCAATGGAAAAATATCTTTCAATTTCGTCGCAGTCACACTAAAAGTTTGTATAACTTAAATTTCCATTTTTATGCCCTCAAATTAGTAAATGCGGTCATTCTGGAGCTCGCTATAGTAGTAACTTTGGCAAAAAATTGATGCATTGTGAGTTTTGTATGTGTTCTCAAATTCATTTTTTCTATAACGAAGTAGATTCCTAAGAACGCTTCAAAAAAGAGAATCTATTTGGCTTTAAGCTATAGCTAACTATATCTATAAATTTAACAACTACCGAAGGATGTCCATAGCTAAAATCAGAATTGATTGACAATGAAATCCACAACGATAAGAACAATTCTTCCAGAGCTTGTTCTTAACATTAATGAAGATGAGAACACACCCACAAGTGCATTCACGAAATGACACGTTGCTCACTTTCTCGCCAAAAATTCTAGGAAGGCGTATAATACGCATAACTTTGGCTAAACCTCCAGCTGGACTAGGACAGACTCACAACTCTGGCACATCTGCTATTAAGAATGTCAGACACGTCCTTTTGATACCAGCTAAAACCGACGTTATTAGCCTCCAGTGACAAGCTCGGGAGTTTTCACTACTCCGTCCAGAGGTGGCAATCAATGAAATGATGGCAGAATAATCCTAGGGAATAATAACTAAATTGGCGTAGGAAATAAAGAAATTTCCAGTTTAGCCTCTGTGTGAGAACAAGTGAAACCAACTAGATGATTACGTAAAAAATACTGCCAGGCTTCAGCATCAGAAATCCCCTGCAGATCAAGTGAAAACACACAATACGCTCAAAACTATGGGTTTAATCTCTTGAACGCGAAGTTGAACAGTATTTTATGTAGACATAGCGTAATATTGAAAATAAACCTACAACTAAGCGTTAATGACACTCTAAAGTGACACCGTCACAAAAAAAAAATCCGCCTTGCAAAAAATAAGGAACGAAGTACACTGCAACCGCTCTTGTAAAAAAAAAGAGATGGTCACACCACTGACCTGATAATAAAGCATGTCGTGGGGATGGGAAGGTGGAGGTGGTGGAGGTGGCGCGGCAGCTATGAGAGATGAGGAAGGTGAGGAGGTCTCCATCTTGTACTGGTGGTGCTGGTGGTGTGGGTGCGGATGGTGGTGGTCGGGGAGGTGTTCCGATACGTTGGGGTTGTTGCCGCTGCTGCTGCTGGCGCCCAGGTGGCTCGAGGCGCCTGGACACGCAACGCATAATTGGGAAACTCAAACCTGCTTCTGCACCTCTCAATTAAAATTAGCCACACTCAATTATAAAAGTAACACTTCAAATTACTGCACTATTGGGCGGGCCCATGGCAACCTACCCTTCGCAAATAACACTAAGAGCGAGGCAGTGAAAAAGTGAGGAATTCAAAAGCATTCTCAACTGCATTCAGTTTCTGTTGTATACTCTTACGTTTTCTTCAGATCTCGCTCTCAAGGAGCGCTTCGAACACCCTCCCTCCTCCATGCTTTGGTCTACCTATAGCACAGCTCATCAAACTCGGGTTAGATTACAAGTTACTTTCAGCTTTCCAAACCACAACAAAGATGTGTTAGAGAAGAGGAGAATGATGAATACACCATTCAGTTTGGATTTAAGGAAACGCGGAATCTATGCACAATGCGTGTCTCACACAAGATCCCTTGCACATAGAAATAGTAAGTTGAGAAGGAAGGGTGTGAAACTAAATAAAAGTTGAAGCAGGAAGTCAAAGGTGACAACAGCTCATCAGACTTCATGACTTAATACTATTGACCGTTATGGACATGATTACAAAATCCTGTAGCAACCGACACAACTCGCTCATAACCCTTAAACCCTGGTAAACATCTCACTATACAGTGAGATCAAACTAATATTTGTGCTCTTATACATTCTTTATTGAACACATTGCAAACGAATTGAAATGAAAACATTTGAAAAAATGTTTTTATCACTATACATAAATGTTGAAAATGCAAGAAAAATAAAATTTTTGATTTTTAAAAAAAGTGGACACACTTTTGTTCATATATGGGTGAAAAAGTAGTTTGTACATAACAGTTTTCCACTTTTAAAAGGTTATATCACGTCATATCGTAAGCATTCAGTGCAGAACTTTCTAGATTGTTCCTGTAATGTACTCAGTTGCTGAAATGTACAGTATTTAAATACTTTCATCCACAGTCAATACTGCAGCATAACACAGTGCTGTACAATCATAAGAAAAAGCATGAAATTTAAAAACTCGGCAGAAGAATTTATATCAAAAATTTAAATTAGGCGCGACTCACAGGAAGATATAAGGAAAGCTCAAAATTCTGCTTACGACCACTGCTTCAGTTGTTTGTAGGTATGACCGTCATTGAACATAAAACCGTAAACGATCAGATGCTTCACACAAGATACCTCGATGATCTTTGAGGGAAATGTCCCGAAAATTTCAAACTGATCTATTTATCACACAAAAAGACTCCCAAGATTTGTCAGCATCAGGCACATGAGTTTGAGTACACCGCTATACGCAATGAACTCCATGGAGATCAAATGAAATCGCGCTCTTTAAGATTGAACTCCATTGTAGTTGAAACACCGTAGGGATGTTCGTTAGAAATTTGCACATGAACGTAAGACTATATCGCAAACATTCAGGGAAGGTTTTCTATGGACAGATGAGGCAAAATTGAATTAATTGCCCAAACGGAATCATGTTCGGAAGATAGACGGAATTATTTTTGCACCGAACACAATTCCTACAATTGAATTCCTACAAAAATTTATTCAGTTTAGAATTTCTGAGTTCAAGAATATTTTTTCCTCCTAATGTATCTAATTGCGCCATTTCCAGCGTACTTCTTAAGCATATGCTCAACACAATGAATATTTCCTTTCCCCTACTCCAGTGAATAAATTACAATACAATCGACACCGAAAGTTTCTCCGCGCACGTTCGTGAAGGCTCTTTTATTTTACGGCCCTGTTCCACGCCCTTAATGCCCAGTGACGTTCTTTGATCCTCATCCTGCAAAACTTTTTCATTTGGATGCAGATTTGTTCCAGTATTCAGAAGAGCTTATTTCCTACGTTAGTTAACCAATCAACAACACGTTCTTTCTCGAGTATTCTCAATTCTTGCATACGTCATAACTTTATTTTTACTGAACTCCAATTTTCTTCTTTTCCCAACTCGGTAATTGAGTGACAAATCTCAGCACTTGCTGTTCAGAAGTAGTTACTTCTGTTGAAATGCCAACAAAAAGAAACTGAGTCTCGGATGCATTTCTATCCACTCCTAATAAATTTGACAGGGTAATCCACAACTTGAGCGTTTTCCTCCTCACAACGATATCCTTGAACGCTATGAAGAATAACAGCGGTGTCACATTAGCTTGTCTCAACCCTTCCTCCGTAGGAAACAAACGAATACGTCACGCTCACTTTTCAAGATAAATAAGTAAACTTTTTTGAGAAATATTCATGTTTTTCAGCCAAGGTGCATCAAAATTTGCAATTTTCACTTGACCCAAGCTTTCTGCAGGACTTTCAGTAATCACCAATGAAATCAGAAAATGAAAGATGTTTTTGAGGCCTTAGTGACGATTGAAGTAAATCCATCCTAGAGCCCGGTTCAAAACCAAAATTCCGAGTATGAGTTCGATGTGTTCAAATCAAAAATAAATTTAAATATAAATTTTCAATTTTGATGTACTTTCTACTTCCTTAAAAAGACCAAGATGATCTTCCATATCCGCTGGTACACAACACTTTTATGGACGGCACTAAAATCGTGATTAAAATATGCAAATTTTCACTTCTTCTTTGATGCCGTAAACAAATTTCCGCACTCGCACACACCTGCTACACGTTCCACCCAAGCACACATCATGGTTGAGCTACCCATTCCTCCCCCCACTGCACGCATATTAGTCAATTTCCTTCTGATCTGCTTTTCGTAATTCCTCACTTTAGTTCCTATTGGACGTGAGATCAAACGCTCCACAAACGCTGGTACGTATGTCATAATTATACCGCCTTACCTTAAAGAAAAGCATCGCTACACGGTAATGATTATTAACAACTGAGCTTCATACACGGAAAACTGAATTGAGAATTACCACTGAAAACTGAACTTCTACCATAGAGTGGGACTTGAAAACATCGTCTCAACACAGCGAAGTAACGATTTGAAACCCACTAGTGGTTGAGTTAGTTGACTCTGGGCAGGTAAACCCCGTAGACTTAAAACAGACTTAAATTAATTTCCAGATTTTAGGATACGTAGCGCTAAGAAGGTTACCGAGCTGGAGGCTACAATGATCAGGATTTCCCCCCTTAATGTATTGAGAGGGAAAATACTTGACGCTATTCACCGAAACACAAGAAATCAAATAATGAACAACGAGGTTACCTATTGTTTAATCGAAGGTTTTCATCAGTTCTGCTCATTCAAAATGAGATTCATGGCAAGAACCCAAACCATATGAGCAACTAGAGGATTAAGTATTAAGCTGCGCTGTAATGTCAACAATCTACAAACAAGCAACTACAATTGACTTTAAATTGCGTTGAATATTGAATTTCAGATTTACCTGCCGCAAAGTGAAAATACGTGAACAACGGAGAGGTTCGTTACAGCGAGCGGAAGATACCCGAAAGGATGCGGGGTGCGCGCACCAGGCACAAGCCAGAGCATAGCTAAGGCAGAGCAGCGCTACGCTAGCGGATCTCACCCATGGAGTTAGCGTAGGCGATGTTCTGAGAGACGGGGTCCGGCAGTGCAGGGGGCAGCGTGGCGTTGTGCATCAGCCCCCCACGGGGCACGCTGCCTCCCCCCACCCCCTCGTGCGCAGGGTACAGGGCGTGCGGGTGGTGGATGGTGGGTGGCGGCTGCTGGTGCGGCGGTGGCACATTGTGGTGTGGGGGGGCCAGGTGTGGTGGCGGTGGGGCTTGGTGGTGGTGGTGGTGATGCGGCGGAGGTGGGTGGTGGTGATGGTGATGGTGGTGGTGGTGGGTGGTCATGCCGGTGGAGGAGGTGGAAGTGGGAGGCGGCGGCGGAGGTGGGGGGTGCAGCGGGGGCGTGGTGCTGGGGTCTGACGGGGACGGTAGACTTAGGAGAGACGCGAGGTCTTGCCACCGCTGGTCCATCGAGCCTCCCCTGAGCATGCCGCCCATGCGACCCTGTAAAACGAAGCACAATGATGAAAAAGCTCTCAAATATCTGTATTATATGCATCTAAATGCTACCTAACATCAAGCAACATGCTGAGGAAGTGACATCTTTTCAACACAGTATGACGGTACAGAAACAATGGAGAGGTTAAAGTAAAATTCAGACACATGAAAATAAAACGCACGAGAAACTACCGAGAACGACACAAGCGAAGTAAGAACACGAACACGTCCAAGCAAAGACAGCGCTCATGAATCTGAGCGACAAACGCGTGAAGAGATACAATGACGGTTATTTAGCGAGGAAATGAAAGCATAGAAGCACAGCAATTTCTACACAGCACCAGCCAGACACAACACGGACGAGACCGTCTAGTGTGTTGAGCGGCAGCTATGACGGTGTTCAGGCAGGTAAATGACAGCGTTGAAATGTAAGGGTTGGGCTTTTTTTGTAACGTCCATGCGAATAGGTTGCAATGCCTTAAAACTCGCACAAATTACACAGGCGTTAAATTACACGGACGTCAAGTGACATTGCAAGGTTCCGCACTATACAGAGACAATTGACCAAGCAAAATCTCGCGATAGTGCTGTTGAAGATGAAAAAGTACACAACACATGTACAAACACGAAGCATAAGGTGAGCTTGAACAAAAGTAATACGAAAATTTAGACAGTAAAAGAAAGAAAATGTTAAAGCATTGACAATAATTTTATTAGATTTGAGCAACTAAAAATTTTGAAGAAAATACAACTGAAAGCTATTCGGAACTGTCAAGAGATTGACAATGCATTGGAGAGCGGAAAAAACTACAATTGTCATTAAATGTTAGTTTAACCCTCCCTAACTGGAACAAAGGTGTTTCAAAGAGAGGAAGGCACCATTTAGTATGGAATTAAGGGAACGCGGAATCTTTGCACAAGATGCAGAGAAATAGTAAGTTGAGAGAAAAGTTCATGAATCAAGATAAAAATTGAAAAAGATAGTAGTAGAAGCTGAAAAATACGACAGCAGTGAACCGAAAAAAATGCTCCGCCACAAAACAAAAAACCTATTCTAATTCAACAACCGGAAGGCCTACCTAACCGTTAGCTCGGGACCTCACAAATTCGCCATGGGAGCGCTAATTCCAGGAGATACAATAGTTATGTCCTTCTGAGGGGTGCAATTTTCATAGAACCACTAGAAATTTTTAACAGAACTTGTGTCAACGTATACACCGAGAGAGAGAGAGAGAGAGAGAGGGAGAGAGAGAGAGGACATTCCTGAAATAGCTGAACATCCTGAGTGCAGACATGCTCGTCATAAAACAAGAAAATGGAGCAGCGCAGCGTGTCACTGGGAGTCGTACGTTCACACCAATGACTAGCATAATTCTCATGCAAGAACTTTTGGTCGCTTAAATTCCATCCATAAAAATGATAAATATTTAATTAACTCAACAAACTATATTATACACTTCATTACTTTTTAGATCCTTTATCAATTTTTTTTCAAACCGAGTGACTAAGATATGTCTTCCACTATAACCTGAGCGAAATAAGCATTGAAATGCTTCCACTAAATATATTTAAGAAACTATATCAGTGATACCTCCACGGACAGCCGAAGTTTCGAAAAAACTATTGCCATCTGCAAGAATGCGTTGGTTTAAATACGATTACGATACGTCAAGGTCATGTTAAAAAGCGAGTTAACGAACGCACACTACAGATAGCGAGAAAGCCGACCTAAAAAGGGATGAGCAGCTAGGCGTTATAAGGCGATGGCAAAAACTCTGATGACAAAAACTCGGTAAAAGCGCCATCGAAAGATAAGGCCTAAAAGAACGATGAGGCAGAGGTAGCAAGAATACCTGTCACAACGCCCCATCAAGTCGAAGGCAGTTTTGGAAAACAAGATGTCATGAAGTACGCGAACGACAATGCAATGTCACTATAAGGTCTGTTGACGCATCACACTTCTAGGAACGAACACTTGCATGCTTCCGCATAACGGCCCGGCTGCCAGGTTGTGCAACATCACTTGTCGCCTATATTTCAAACAGAACAGAAACAATACGTAAAATCTAATCAACCGTTACATGTCCTATGTTTAATTGAAACCGATTGCATCATATTTTTCTGATACTTCATCATTAATACCTTCAATGGCTATCATTGAAAGTTGGTTGGGAAGAAATGGCTAGAATATTGTGAACGAATGCATTTTTATAACGCAATACAGCACCCATTATCAGTATGAGCCTACTAATTGCAGTAAGAAAGTTTTGGTCTAGTTACCCTCACTAATTTTAATTCGTACGCGGTTAGCTCACACTACTAACACATAGGCTTTCTTAAGGGAGTAGTTACGAGGCCATTTCTCTCGATCTTACAACTGCAGCTTTACACAACGGTGCTTGTAGAAGATTTGAAAAACATTTGTTGAATAACCGCTTTGCAGTTGCCAGGTTTCGAGGGATAAAATTCAACTGGGAAGACCAAAATCCAAGACGAGGAATACAAGAAATGTAAGATGATTTACAGTTGACTTCATTTTGAAGTTATAGCCCACAGTAGCCGAACTTTATCATGACTTCAGTACGGTTCAGATGAAGAATAAAGAAAATCTCCGACAACGAGTACACAACTTGAAGTGGCAGAGAGAAACACTCGGAAACAGTTACGATACCCTTGATATGTTAACTGCGCACGTCCACACAGGGCACAACATCTGCTGCTGTGCTAGAGCTCACCGTAAAATGGAAGTGCGGGCATGAAAATATGCACAGGGTCTGGGGCGCCGAGTAACGGGATTATGGGAGCTGGTGACTGCTGCTGGAATTGAACTGAGGCGCGCGCGCACCCAATGCATCAGATGGACAAGATAGTAAGCACGCTTCCAGACGAAAATAACTTCAGGAACTCCAGTGAATATTGAATGAGACCGCAGGTGCTTGCGAGACCGGTCCAGACAAGCGAGAGTCGACGTGACAACAAATGTAAAGAACTTTCAAAATTATGTTGCTTCAGACATGAGAATCCACATTTTCAGGCAACTGGAAGCGCGCACATCAAGCAGAAAATACGTGTACCTGTACAAACCTATAAGGCGCCAACTGTTCACAGGCCTTGAATCAGCAAATCGTATCACATAACAAATAGATCTCAAGTAGACACTAACGTCAGCCGCGGTGAATACGGGGCCCTGTGCGTTGCTAAACAATACTCTAAAGCTTCCTTCCTGTAAACATATGTTACTTTCGAAGTTTACCATCAAATTATACTGACAAAGCTAAAATAACAGAAATCAACAAAGTTTGAGATAGGTAAAAATAAAACTTACTGGAGTCGACAGATTAAATTTTAAGTTAGTTTAAGCCTCCCAAGTCACGACGAAGGTGTTTCAGAGAGAGGAAGGAAGAAGGTACCATGTAGTATGAAGTTAAAAGGAACGGCGAATCTATGCACAAGGTGTATTTTCATACAAGGCCCCCTGAGCATGAAAACCAAGTTTGGAAGGAAGTTAAAAAAGAACACAAAATTAATAAAGAATGTAACAGGTGCTGAAAAACAAGAAAGCAGGGAACCGAAGATTGTCCGTAACAAAACAAAACAAAAAAAATCCAAAAAACCTATTTTATTTCAACAGAAACCCTCACCTCGGAACCTCACATTTTCCCCCTGTGAGCGCTAATCCCCATAGATACAATAGATACATCCCCTGAGAGGACCGGGCTCAACAGAAAATGTCATCATTAATACTGTAATTATTAACATGACTATCGCATCAAATTAGTAATCTTGCATCAACGAATGAGAAAGAAATAGAAAATTTCCTCACATTCACGAGAGAAAAACAGGAAATATCAGAAAGAAAAGCATGAGAGTAAAAATGAGGACAAGCCGAAGCTGGAAGTCACGAAAGCGCATCAAGAGGCACAAAAGAGACTGGAACATGACGGCAAGAAGAGCTGGAATAAGGTAGTCGTGAGCTGCGTCGGGAATGCGTTCTACAGCATAGAGTGAGCGGAGCGCCTATCGTGAACCGCTTTAGTGGAGAACGTGAACAGTTCCAGAGACACTAATGCACGCTAGGCTTCATACGTGCAGGTGCTGGCGCTGCTTGATGGTCCTCTAAATGGTGCGTATCCAGGAACGTACTCATTACGACGCAAGGCTTATTACAGGCGGTGTCACCACGCAAGCAGTCTACGGCACGGTCCGTGCGAGTGAGAAAGAAAAGCACTCAAATTTTAACTACACTGGCGTGCATGCAAGCGCAGCTGCGATGATGAAGGCCCCGAATGAGGACGATGATCAGCGGGTTCCCTACGTCGGTGGTCGACAGAACTAAGAAAATATAAAGGGGAGATTTAAAATAAATTGATAGTGTATCTGCCTTCATGCGCTAACGCAATCAACAATAAAATACGATTAACCTTTACCGACGTGCTTTAGAAAATTACGTTTGAGCATTTAGCTTTTGGTCAAAGATTTTAGATTAGATTAGTTAAAGCCTGCCTAAGTACAAACAAATGTGTTCTCATGCGAGGAGGAGGGAAGTATCAGTACGCACTCAGAGGAACGGGGGTAACACAAGGCGAGTCCTCACACCATACGCTCAGAAACTGCATGA
Source organism: Platorchestia sp. MABIK (assembly GCA_014220935.1). Classification (NCBI taxonomy): domain Eukaryota; kingdom Metazoa; phylum Arthropoda; class Malacostraca; order Amphipoda; family Talitridae; genus Platorchestia; species Platorchestia sp. MABIK. The sequence goes on along the minus strand of JACJUY010000120.1, from coordinate 367,315 downwards.
TTGAAATAAGTCAAAGAAACGAGATATAAGGCCAAGAAATAAAAGGTGGTGAAAAAAGGTTATCAGTGGATGTGATCAGTGATCAGGAAAAAAAGGATCAGTGGAAAAAAGGATGGCCCATTATAAAACAAAAAATCCATCCTACTTCAACGAGAGGAAAGCCTACCTAACATTCACTTCGGGATCTAACATCTACAGTTCTGAGAGCGCTATGTGAAGTAGATTGATTTAGTCCGATTTGAATGTCCTTCCCCACAATTTACACACAACCGTTCGACAGAAAACAAAGGTCTCGTTCCGTCCATGAGCTGAATACAAATCATATTTATGGTAACAAGAGCAAATACTTTATTTTCAAACATAATGATTATGTAAAATTAACCATTACAGTGAATGAATGATTCAAAGAAGTGACTTTCAAACGAACTGGAATATACTTTGGCTAACAACCTAAGTTGAGCCCAGATCCACCAAGACCATTCTTTGACCCACATTACACAACTGGCCGCTATAACTACAGAGGAACTGACACGTTTGGTCTCACACAACACACCTCCATGACCTGTCAGTTTCGAGCTCCTGAATCTTAGCCATTTCCGATGTGCCGCCGTGCGTCGCTGCGAGCTGTGTATTTTGTGTCACAGCCTGATACACACAAACTGGCGATAAAACTACTCGTACTGGCACGATTCTGTGAGCTCAACTAGCCAAGAAATTGCAAGGGATGACAGCTCTCAGAGTCATTAGTACATTACAAATAAAGAAGATGTTAGACAGACAAGCGACACTTGATGATAGGCATTGTCTTTAGTTACCTCACACAGGCGGCAGTCAAACACGCAACAGACATCCAAGTATCAATACCATGTAATAAAACGCCAGGTGTCTCCTTAAATTGATTAACAAATAAAAAATAAATAAATGAATGTATTTTTTTGAGTAATTTCTCTTATGCTATTACAATGGGAATCTCACTGAACCCATTAAATTGGTGGGTCCGTCTTAGTTGGTTGGTCCGTCTCTCTTTCACGCTCTTAAAGGATGCTTAATGGTCGTCTATTGTGATACGAGTTTCACCAGTGCACAAGTACAAAAATAGTTTAATCGTGGGTACTATTAGGATGTTTATATTTGTTTATCATCCACATTTCTAAGATTTGTCAAAAGAAAATATCGAATCCCATCATTATGGCTGGGTCGTCTACACTAGATAGCCTATATTCCTAGTACTTATAAATGGCTGAGTTAAGAGAAGTTGAATCACAAAAAAAACAACAGTCTCCATTAGAGTTCCTCGACAAAAAGCGAGCGAGTTTCCAGAAGGCACAATTACACAAAAAGGCAAACTGACGAGGAACTGATTAACAAAACAGGAATTTGGTTGGATACAATTGAAAAAATTAAAAATTAGAGAGTTAAAGCAAGAAAATTGAGAATGGTAGAACGAAGGAGACAATGCGCAAGTTTCTAACTTCAATCAAGGGAAGAAGAGCAAAAGAAGATGCAGATAAATGTGCCCAGCAGCCGAAGGAGAGGCTATGTCTGTACAAAACTTGATCACTGTACGGTTCTTAAACAGTGACGGTGCACTACTGTAAAAAATGAACAATCGGTTGACTGAGCTTCCGAAACCGACTTCGCAAATTTATCCAGGAAGCCATCGGATCAAAACTGGTTTAAATTGAGCTGATGATACCACGTGTTTAACTTGGTAAATGGAGCAGGTCCGAGTAAAGTGGCAAAACATTCATCCGAGTTTAAATTTTTTGTTCTGCAGGCATCTTTCTATTTTAAGACTCAACAGTTAGAGTTAATTATAAGTTAGTTTAGACCTCCCAAACAAAAACAATATTGCTTTAAAAAGAGGAAGGACGAAGGCACTATTTAGGGTAGTCAAGAGAACGTGGAATCTACATACAACGTGTGTTCCCATGCACACAAGATCCCCAACGCACAGAAACAGTAATTTGAGAAGGAAGGTTATGAAACACGATAAAAGTTTCTTAGCAGTCTTACACCATTTTGGTAATATTTTCCTGGCATGTATTGAAGAACATCGTGAACTGCATTCTTACGCAGACGAACCGTAAATAAAAATACCAAGGTTGCTACTCTCAAAGTCAACGTTGTTAAAATTATTCCTGGTGTCGAATTTTAAAAGGTCAACGTTTCGAGCACCAGACTCATCATCAGTACAAACATTCTGAAGAAAAACAAGATGAATAGGACCTCATCCTAAACTCGACGACTACACTCTAGGCGCGACACTTTCCGGACATGGTCGCGGTATGCGAAGTAGACCATACAGTGTAACTTTATACCCTAATTTCCATCTTTCCATTGGTTTCTTCCAGGATAGAGAACCGGTAGAAACAAGACAACTCAATCATCTCAAACTTCCCTCAAATGAAACTGTTTCTTGTTGGATGTTGTTTTATCAGCACTTCAAAAGGAACGTCATCTCAGAGCTATCATCTTGTCAGTTTTCATTCCTGTTGAAGACTGAGACGTTGAAATAAATAAACTGCCATACATGGGTTTTCGAATCAGGCGGTTGTGGTAACAATTTAATCGTACACACCGTAGTAGAGCGGACCATAGCACTTCCACGAGATACGATGACGATTTTACGCGTGTGAGGCACGTCGCTTAAAATCTTCCCATACCAAGCAATTAAATTACGAGCTCCAGAATATGAACCCGAGTACATACATATCCATTTTTTATTAATTGCAGAAATAGTCAATACGGATTTTCGCAAGTAAACATGTTCCAAGTTTTTATAGTTGCGAAACCTATAGTCGACACGGATTCTCGATTTTGTCATTAACACTATAATC
>JACJUY010000120.1:239007-351830 GCA_014220935.1 Platorchestia sp. MABIK | reverse complement strand
GCTGCTCAGTTGGGACTTTAATGCTCAAGTAGTGATCTTAATAGACGGAGGGATTTTTCCAAACGCTCATACCTCATTGTGTCCTCCCATTGGACGATCATTTTGGTGTGTGCTCTTCTACGTCTTAGCATTCTAGAGTTACTGCTCTCCTGGGGTGATACGCTTGTGTGTATTGTATTCGTGTGTCTTTAATTAATATGATTGTTACTGATAGTAATTACTTTATTTTATGAGGAAGCTTTTTATGACGTGCGTTTTTCTTTGTTGCAGGTTCGTGGGTCACAATTATGATGGCTGGAGCGACTGTCACATCAGGTATTTGGTTGTTTTCAATGCGTAGCAATATAAAACTATAGCCTTGCGCGCTACACAACGTTTGCGATGAAGAGTGTAGTGCTCTTGCGTACGAGTTTTTTTAACGTTACCAACAAGGCAAACTTCAGAAGTTGACCTGTATTAACGTGACACCGTCTGCACACTAATGCTTTAAAGAGGATATTTTTGCACGGACTTGACTGGCATCCACAACTGGAGAAGTAACTCATATAGAAGTTCTGACTATTTTTGGTGGTAATGATTAGCTTTTGATGAGTATATTTATCGTTTTGCGATGTTCGGCTTTGAATCTATCATGTTTATTAAACGTTGTCACCTGCATTCTATTTGTACCCAGCTCGTTCTCTTTGTGTGAAGGAAAAGGTAAGAATATGACTCTAAGTTTCAACATCTAGATTTTATATCCAATTTAGAGGTAAATATCGACCAGCTCTTCTTAGTTATTTTCTATTGTGACTACTGAAGCTGTAAATACATAGAAACATATTCTCCCGTGACTTGTTTTCTCGAAATTCCGGAAACTGATTTCAATAAGCTCAATGTTTAAAAATGCAATGTGATTCCATTTCTTATGCTTATAACCTTGTTATTTAATTCTGCATGTAAGTATAGCGTTTTTGCTGATCTGTAAGAGATAACTTCAAACTTTAAATGTACTTTTGTTATAACATGGTGGCCAAGAAAAACATTTCTTTTTGCTCAAAAGGTAGAGGTAGGACACCATGCTCGTTCGAAATGACTTTGAACAAATTACCTAAGAGGACGTATTAGTTGAAATTGACTAAAATTTTCGGCTGAGAACAGTCGCAATCGCATGGTAATCGTAAGCATGGATCTGAAAGGCGTTTCATGCTGATCACTTGGAAAGTATGTAAAGTGCAGGATGCATCTGTTAAGCAGTAAAAAAGATTCAGACAACATGATTTGAATGTCTTGTCGAAAACTACAGGAAGTTAGGCATGACATAGCGATTTGCAAATATGAAAATGAAAACTTTGTTAATGGAGAAACTGATTGCGTAAAACGAGCATGAGCCGACTTACGCAAATATTTCTGGGAAAACAAGAATNAAGAGATCGAGCTGGGTACAAATAGAATGCAGGTGACTACGTTTAACAAACATGATAGATTCAAAGCCGAACATCGCAAAACGATAAATATACTCATCAAAAGCTAATCATTACCACCAAAAATAGCCAGAACTTCAATATGAGTTACGTTTCCAGTTGTGGATGCCAGCCTAGTTCGTGCAAAATATCCTCTTTAAAGCATTAGTGTGCAGACGGTGTCACGTTAAAACAGGTCAACTTCTGAAGTTTGCCTTGTTGGTAACATTAAAATACTCGTACGCAAGACTACTACACTTTTCATTCAAACGTTACGTAGCGCGCAAGGCTATAGTTTTATATCGCTACGCTTTGAAAACAACCGAATACCTGATGTGACAGTCGCTCCAGCCATCATAATTGTGACCCACGAACCTGCAACAAAGAAAAATGCACGTCATAAAAAGCTTCCTCATTAAATGAAGTAATTACTATCAGTAATAATCGTATTAATTAAAGACACACGAATACAATACACACAAGCGTATCACCCCAGGAGAGCAGTAACTCTTGAATGCCAAGACACAGAAGAGCACACACCAAAATGATGGTCCAATGGGAGGACACAATGAGGTATAAGCGTTTGGAAAAATCCCTCCGTCTATTAAGATCACTACTTGAGCATTAAAGTCCCAACTGAGCAGCAGAGAGCCAAGAGTTGAGTTTACCCTACCATGAACCGAGTGTCGGACTGGGGCTCAGTAAATTGCTGGCCTGAGTTCATAAAAGCCAGAGGCGTATACTAGGAATCTGTTATTCGAATGTTCGTTTCAAAATTACGAGAGGGACTAAACTTTCGTTTTTCAGGGTTCGGTAAGACAGAAAAACGACGGTCGAAGAAACCATAACATAACAAATCAAAAATAGCGTAGGACACACAGGTGAAAGTTGTGGATTACTTTTAGGCGTTGGTTTGTACAAGGAGATCTGGATTGTAATAGAACACATGCGTTTACATGTCTGCGTATTGGGACATACTGTGTACCACTCGGTAAATTGCCCATTCATGTAGCGGTGTAAATGAATAGCATTTCAACTGATTCGCTACCTTTTTAAAAAAATAAATGTAATATAAATGTAATCATACAAGGTAAAATGTTATCGTGATACTTTATTTTTTCTTAGAAAGGAGAGAAGAAAGGATTCAAAAAAGGATAGAAAGGATTCGAACAGTAAATTCGATTTCCCAATTTTGCTACTCACAACCTAACTAGACCAAGTGTAACAGTTAAAATGCAGTCAACGTGTTAATAAATTGGTTTTACACACACCGGGTTCAAATTATATGCTAGATAACAAAGTTAGTTCAAGCCACCTAAAGATAACAAAGGGGTTTCTAAGAAAAAAAGGATGTAAACACCATTTATAACAGAATAAGGGTTAAGGGAAATCTGTGCAAAAGTGTGCTCCCACACAAGATCCCTTGCGCATAAAACAGTGAGTTAGAAAATAAGTTCATAAAAACGGTAAAAGTTAAAGAAGAAAGAAGTAGGCACCAAAAAATAGGACAGCAGTGAGCCAAAAAATAAGGTGCATAAAAATTATTCTTTTTCCACAAAAGGAAAGTCTACCCAATCTTCAGCTAGGGACCTCACATATTTCCCAGGGAGCACTAATTCCCATAGATACATTAGTTGAACCTATGAGAGATTAGAGAGATTCCGTCTGAGATTCTTCGTCTGCTACCCAAGTTCTATGCCGTCGATCTGACGCCCACCAGAGTAGGAGTACAGAAGAAACAACAGCCAAGTTAACATTCATCAATGTGTTCGCACCAACACAAGCTTCACCTAAACATCAGCACTCTTGTCTGAAAAAATCGCATCGCTTAGAAGAATTAGAGAAATGAAGAAAAAGAGGGCACTTGTACACTAAGACGAAAAGATCCAAAAATGGCACCTGAAACTCATGAGAACGAGGAGCTTTCGAGTTTGATACTCAATCCCTCCTACATCCATCACCTTGCAAGGCTAAATTTGCTTTAACGGTCAAAAGAATACGCGCCGGTACCAACATCACCACCTATATTGCTGCACCCATGAGAATTAAAACGCAGCCGATAGCCTACAGCTGTACATTATTCATGGATACAGGTACAAAATGACCAACACAAAAACCAATGCGTGGATTTATCAGGACTAAAAATAAAAAATTCTTCGAAGCATTCATTCGTAGATCTGACATCGATATACTGCGAGCAAACGTGATTAAATACGAAGTTAATAAAATTGCATGCCAATTTCAAGATAATGCGAAAAATTGCGGAGTATACAAGTTCGGCGCTACTTTTTGAATGATGCCAGATAGTATAGTTTTTCAATGAGCCACACAGGTACAGCAAGATGATGTGAGGTATGCAGATGTACACAACCCAACAGAAACTTCTAGAAAACCTCCTGACCTTCTCTGAAAAGTGCCCACTTCTTCAAGAAATTCAATTCTTGAGAACTGTACCTCGTGTTGAGTTAATTAGCAACCACGAACTCAAAGCATATTCCATAAAACCTTCCTCGAGTGAATATTGTGTGGTCAAGCGGTTGTATTTTAGAGATATCTCAAGAACGAGTACGAGAATAAAACTAACAGACAAATCATACCAAAAACCATCAAAACAGTTACTAAATTTGAACATTTTGTGATCTTTTTTCCTAACTTCGATTCAACGCAATGCTTCAAATGTGAAAATCAACAAATTTAGGGCATTGCACGCATTTATAACACTTGATAGATGAAATTGTTAGTTTAAGCCTTTTTAACCACATGAAATATGATCCAAAGAGAGGAAAGAGGAAGGCAACAGTAGGTATGAAGTTACGGGAAGCGTGCACATGATGCATTCCCACAACTCTCGCGCAAAGAAACAGCACGATTGAAGCGTATATTGCAACATAAAAAGAAGAATAAAGTACTAGGTGCTGAAAAGAGGGCAGGAGTGAACCGAAAGAAATGATGGTCCGTAAAAAACACATTCAATTTAAAAAATCGACCTACCTAAATTTTAGCTCGGGATCTCACATCTTCTCCCTGGGACAGTATCGAACAACTTTTACACATGGAGGTGATTATAAATATTTGTTGCTTAGAGACATTGTACAAGATATTTCATCCAAAACAAAAGTTAACAGTTCGGTGTCCTTTATTTTTATCCATTTCTGCATAAGTTGAAGTACACTTGAACGTGAACTTTCGGTAACAATTCTTTTCTGTGGAACCTAAGTTGAATTTGGTCTTAGATATAGGATTTGTAGGCTAGCTTGTCATGGTAGGAAAATATGCACAGAAAGGGCAAAATCCCACAGTGATAAGTTCGGTATTCGTTTAAAAATGAGACTTGAAAAACAACGTCGCATGACTACACCAACAGTGAAAAAATCTGAATACTTCAGATACATCTCGCTCCACCATAACTGCCTATGTAATGCTTATTCTCAAAATTCCAGTACCAAAATGCTTTTAAATCAGAGCAAATACAAAAACATTAAACCAAGTATTTTAAATGTATTATTTGAATACCTTTTGAAGTGGACGCAATTATCGGCAGCGTTCGGAGGTATAACAATCGCTGATAGTGGTTGCATGGAAGATGAAGGAAATAGATAGTGTTATGCATGTATATACAAACGACGAACATTGAAAATGAATTCCAGGCTGAAATAAAACGATTAAGGTAAAAAATTAACAAGTAATTAAGCATCATTTTGCAGCATGCAAAATCTTGCAGTTAAGTAAAGTTCATCGAGGTATTTGTGTGGAATTCTAGACTTACTCAATCTACAATCTACATCCGACGAACCGAACATCTGTACTGTTTGTAAGCCGTGACGTGAACCTCAGAAGCAAGATTTTCAGAACACCGCACGCGACAAAAAGTGCCATCGATATTTAAAAACGCAAGAAACACCAAATTGAAGGCGCGATTAGAAGACGCAACTCGCTGGTGGCAGCGTAGCAGCTGCTGGAGGAGGTTGGAAGAGTGACGTCAGGGTGAGCAAACATAGCGTCTGGCTGGCCTTTACCGTCTTCACATCTGGAGGCATCACTGCACCACAGGCACCACCTTCCAAGATCTTTAGCTGTGTACCTTAAACCTCTATACCCATCTTTCATTTAAGAGCACATCAATGACAATTATTAATGTAAACTTGTGACACAACTGTAAGATTTGCATTCCCATTTGTTGTTAAATTCCGTATTCTTCTCAGTTATAAACGAACATCGTTGATGTGAACTTGTGACACCACTGTAAGTTCCCCAAATAGGTAATTGGCCATTTCCAGGGTAGAGTTGCGCAAGTAAACCTCAAACGCATGCATGAACGGCTGTGGTTTTCCCTCTAAGCGCAATGATAAACTGAGCTCTCACTTGACTTTTACTCGAGCATATTGTGGTCTACTCACGCGGATGCAAACACCGTTCTTAAACCACATTTACTTGAAAAAAATCAAACTTCCCCTTATGGTTTTGAACAAACCATTCACACAGTTATTGGAAGGGATAACGATAAGATGTAGTGAACATGATAATTGATCGAGCAAAAGTTAGTTTCAGCTTTCCTCATCACAACAGAGATGTTCAACGACAGAAGGAAGAAGGCACAATTTAGTATGGAGTTAGGGTAACGCGTGATCTTAGCACATGGTGTGTTCCCCACAGGATACCATGCGCAAAAAAAGCAGTAGATTAAGAATGAAGGTTAGGAGACAAGACAAAAGTTGAATAAAAAAGTCGCAAGTGCTGAAAAACATGGCAGCAGTGAACCAAAAAAGATGGTAATCAACATAAAAAATTTATTTCCACAAAAAGAAGGTCTAACTAGCTTTCAGCTCAGGACCTCACATTTTTCCCTTGCAAGTGCTAATTTCAATAGATACAATAATAGCATCCTCCTGAGCGGGTGAAAATGACAAAATAAGTAAAAATTACGACTGATTGTCGTCGAGTTCCGAAGTTAAAAAGATTTGTGAACCTGTCAACATGCAGGATATTCAAATATGCACTTAAAACGAATCTAAAAAAATAGAACCCAAATGTGAATTACGTTTACAGTTTACACAGAACACGCTTAGAAATTTTATTACCTATGCAGAAAGCTAAGCGCCTACGTTATTTCCGTTCCAAACTTTCATGGAAATGCCTGCCGTAGCATCGCGTGACTCATGGAAAACAAACTAACAGCAAACGTGAAGGCAATGTAAAGCGCGATAAGAGCTCACATGCACAAAAGACTCGGCAGGAGAAGCATACGCCTGCTCTCGGAGAAGTAAAATAAAGAGGTCAAGCAAACACTTGACGGTGCAGGCGCGCTTAGGGCTATGGTGGCGGTGTGTGGTGTGGGCCGCGCGGTCGCCACATGCTAATTGGTTGTGTCAAGAGGGGCACCACACACAACGTGAGCCACGGCACGCACACAAGATTAACGTGCCTCAACTTAGGGTCAACCAAATACAAGCCTGAATTTCAGTTTGTATACGTGACAAAACGAGGCAAAAAAACAGGTGCAGCAGAGCGTTCGTTGGCAGTGAGCTAACACAAAACATGCACATGGGATAACTCGGCATTTCATACATCGTTCCTCGAGGAACTCTCCCTTTCTATCCGGCTTTTCAGAAATCGGCGTGCATCAAGACCATTCAGAGATACTTTTTCAACGAGATCGAATATGTAGCGTCTCGTACAGGACATGGCCTCTCAGCTCTCTCTGTTGGTTTGTGAATAAGAACTGTGAAGGGGTAAAATGTAATTCACTCGGCACAGATTAAACACCTGAAAAAATTGCTGCTTGGAAACAGATGCTTCTACCCAACAGAAAACTCGTTAATCTTTTTTTGCCACGAAGCAGTTTTTGCTTACAACCTAAAACACATATCTAGTGATGAATAAAGAAATCCAGAAACGTATTCTAACAAGAAAACAGATTTATTCAAAAAAGTTTGAATGTCATAGTCAACATGTATTAAAACTAAACACCGATTAAAAAAGCTTACACACCAGAGATACCCGCCACAGAGCATTAAAGCAGAACAAGTTTGTTTCCGCGTAAAACATTCAAATTTGGCATCCGTATGTTTAGCAAGTACCAAAGTGAATTATTTATAATAGTTTTCACTGTCTCGACACGTTTGGTAAAGAGCACCCGGGGTAATTTTTTGATGCTCTTTAAATTTCAACACTTGAGTAATCCAAGCACTCCCAATCCAGGAGCACGACGGAACACACCTTGACCCACCCTCAGAGCCAAATAAGGACGGGGTGAGAACCAGCCAGCCACACACTTATAGAAGAAAGTGGCAACTGCGAGGAGAAGCGAAAAGAGCAGCGGCGGGACCATCAGCCATGCACCATTACGCCTGCACGTCATAACGCATAGGGCGCGCATTGGAAGATTGGGCGTCTTTCGAGAGAAGAGAGATGCAGTGATGGATGCACTGGAAGCGTTCGGCGCGATTGCGGCCTGGGGAATGTTCACAATCGCGCCGCAAATTCCTGTCATAACGGCAATGATGGACGATCTCACGAGACGTGCACGCACTCTCACAAAGGGTCGCTAATATCACCGAGGTAGAAGCAAGTCCGCGTAAAAATCGCAGACTCACAACACGAAATTGAATGCGTGTAAGGGAACGCGGCCTATGCTTAAGATCACTGCAGCGGCAGGAACGTCTATGTAGCATGCAAGCACATAAGCGCAGAGTGAAACTGGACATTGCCAGACAGGCTTCTGTGGGACTGAATAACGATGGGACACCTGATTTCTTCAGTGAAACCAATTAGTTCTGACTTCAAGTTCTTACTACCCTGGAATATTATCAAATCGATTTTGAATAATTTCATCTAAGGTTTATAAAATGCTATTAGATAAAACGAGCTCAGAGCTCTTTCAATACAAGACAATAACAATACCGCGCCAAAAATTTGAGACCACTCAAAAAACATTGGTGTTATTATTGATATTGTTATTGATTACCAGATGTTCATTTCAAGAACCATTTTTGAACAGACACTTGTTCAAAATGGTTTGAATCGTTCGTTACATTTGATTCTTTTTCTTCGCTAGTATTCAACAATTCCATTGAATGGTGGAGGAATATGTTGTAAGAAATATTGCTTAACAGGCATAAATTCTGACAGCTAGTCCGGATATTATGAAGATGAAAAATTGTTAGGAATTTGAAATGTATTTGGAAAAAATCAACTTGGCCATCTATTGCTCAAGCAAAAATCAAGAGGAACAGTACTTTATTGAACAAGTGAAAATTTCTCAACTTCAACAGTTAATTGTGTGCTATTCGCTACTTCTGGAAATGCTGCATTTGGTGATCCAAGGAGAGAGTTTTTTACTCAGTCATCCACCGGAAAGCGAAGAAAAACCTAAACAGCAATCGAGACACGTGTGCCTTAAATTAGAGAAATGCAATAGATATTTACGAGACAGATGTACGAGTGACAGCTTCATTTGTACTCAAATGAAACAGTATGCTTTCATTGAAAATTAACAAGAACCATTTATTTCTCAGCCTACACATGTAATGTTGGAGCTCATTCTCAAACAATGAGGCTGCATTAGTGCATACAAAATTGAGAATACTGCGACAACACAGATTTCAGTTTTCAGCACAAAAACTTTTAAATTCTTACTAATTCTACGTTGGATAAGAAAAATACCGATTATTAAAATGATGTCAATAAATTTTCCGAAGGGATAAAAAGGAGTTAAAATAAAAATAGATATGTTAGAAGTGCAGACTAGCAGTCATGATGGTCAAGTAAAACAGTTAAGAAACACGGAGAGTCCTACATTTGAGGTGTAACACGAATTTGAATAAAGATAGACACACGTGAAGATTACATAGATCAGCTAATGCCAACATCGGAAGAAGCACAAGAACAAGTACATAAGCAGGACGCGTCCGAGCAATAAACATAGTTGCGGGGCTAACTTCTGTAATTTTAATTCAAGCTCAACTCGGAACATCTGAAGGGCGAAGAAGTCGGTAATTTTAGACTCAGAGAACGCATACCAGCTCCGCTCTTGAGATTCGAGACTCGGTTGGTTCAGGATGGTGTTGCAGTGTAGTATGATCAGGGTGCATTCGGACTACGGGAATTAATTCCATGCACTTTCTTCGGCAATGAGAAAGAGCGACAGCGAAATTCCAGGAAGCAGAAGAACGGAGAAACGAGTAAGGAGGGCGCAAAGTTAGGCTTGGAGCCTTCAGTAGTGGAAGGCTGTCACATTAGGATGATGGATTGGACCAAGGCTGCCATTCAGAGGTACCAGTAACCGTTGGGAGGACGGTAGCAATAGTACAGAGCCTACACCACACCTTCGATTACTGTGGCCAGCAATCACGGATGCATGGCGCACCGTGACGCACACTGCATGGAACTCTACACCTATGAACAATGATTAAACACTCACTGCAAGCATCCAACGAACCCAGCAAATAGGCAGCATAAGATGTTTTGAGAGCGTTGCGCGCCGAGCCTTCAAGAACTAAGAGAGCGAGCCCTGAATTTAATCAATGCGTATTTGCAATGAAGACGAGTTGCATGTACAAGAAGTAGCGTACAGTATAAATGACACTGGAAACCACAGCACTGAACCACAGGTAGTGAAACACGATGCGTTATGTCAATCAGCACTATTTGAAACGTAGCGCAGCACTAAATACCAAAACTACATGCAGTGCTCGATCAGTTCGATCTGCTCTGGTACAAGTGCGAGCGACGGCTAAAACCCCCAATGAATTATCTTTCACCAATATTATTTCGTATATGAATCATCAATATTTTAATTTAAAATATATATTTACCATTATGAAAACCATTTGGGACTTAGGCAATAATTCTCAGAAATGGTGAACATTGGCGCGAAACAGAGATTGTACCTACTGTAAATCAAGTTCCACGCGCTAACGAAGTCAATTCTCGGCTTTACAATGCGCACCTGCTTACAAGAGTTGGCAACTTATACCTCTTGCGGGGATGAAACGAGGGAGAGTGAAGAAACAAACCACTGTCACTCACACGAAAGAGCTGGATCGCGCCAGTGTCTCAAACAAGTGAGGCAGACATGGAGGAAAAGAGATGACCTAACTTCAAAATTAAGCTCGCAAGATTATTCCGATACGAATTGCTGATTTCGTTAGGAATGGGTAGAAAAAGTTAGTTATAACTCATGGAGGCGGCTTAATTCAAAAGACAACTTAGCTAACACAAGCACTATAGAAGCAATTCCTACCATGTGGAGATGGAGAATTATTCAGCCATCTACTCACAGCCATCTACTCAGTGTAAATTCCTACGACAACACACTTTTCTGATGAATTTTTCACAATCATGGAGCATGAATTCTGTTTATAAATCAAACGTACACACATAGCAATAAATAAATCGTCGTTAACTGCTCATTTGTCTCCTTTCTTTATACAACCTTTTCTCTGGACGAACTTCTTTTTCATGAAATGAAGACTCCTAAAAAAAGACAAAAGCTATAGTCTATACTTTGAGAGTAATGCTTTATAATCGAGCTTTTGTAAAATATAGAACGAAGCGCCCCGTGGTGTGTCGAGAAGAGAATGAAACCATAGCGCTTGAACTGCTAGTGTAAGATGACGGTGCGAGAGAATCATGACATTACTGACGAGATCAATTTACTAATTATCTCAACATATACCGGGTGATTTTTGAATATGGGTCCTAAAAGAAATTTCAAAAATTCTCACAACATCGGAAGAATTTAAAAAAAAACAAAGCAGACATGCAATTCTTAGAAACACCAGTTTTATTTTGATAACTTTATGAGAACAGTATTCTTCGCGTGCTGCTCCCCTCAGCACCGACTAGAAGAATCAGCGCCATTACGCATGCTGTTCATTAAGACGCTGGTGGGATCTGGTCCAATTCAACGGATTTACACCTCAATGGATGCCTTGAGTTAGTGTTTTCATTAGGAGATACCTAAAAAAAAGAGTCTAAAGTGAATCGTCTACAAATCTACACCAACTTAAGGCATCCATCCATCGAGATTGAAATACAGTGAATTGGACCACAACTCGCCAGCACCGTAATGAGCAGGTTGCGTAATCGTTCCGAGTCTTGTTTGCGCTCAGGGGAGCAGCACATGAAGAATTTTGTTCTCAAAAAGTTATCAAAATAAAACTAGTACTTCTCTTTATTCCATAACTGCTTTATTTTTCTTGAATCCATCCGTCATTTTGGGAGTCATTAAAGATTATTTTAGTTCTCACATGTTAAAATCACCATGTGTGAGCCATGTTTAGCGGGGCTGATATTGTGTCACTTGACGCACGTAGGAGATTATTGAACCCTAGAGTGCAGGTACACTGATGTGCACATGCAATTTTACTGATGCATTGATTGTAAAAATAGATTGTTTAGGCGGAAGTCAACGCCATCAACAACTCTAAATCGAGGAGTTTGACTCGGCACACCCAAGCCAAATCTGATATATTATAAATCATGCACCAGCAATTCTTCTGAGATCAAGTTATATAGGTGTGAGTTGAATTATTGAAAAAACACTAATTTTAATTGAGAATGTTTTGAAATAGTTCAGGTAACGCACGTTTAAAATAGGAAACTATTCTATGAGCAGTTATATTAGTCATTAGAAAAATTTTACGGTAAAATAGCAATATAAACATTCGCAGTAATAAATTGAACAGGTATACAAGATAAAATGATAAAATGAATACTCTTAAAACCAGACGGGTCTGTAAATTGATGATGTGTGAGTGCATAACTACATTTAAGAGAGCGGAAAGGCAAGTAGCGCCGCCTGACTTACATAAAACCCGCGACAGAAACTTGACGAGTTCGCATACAGGCAATCTATACGACCAAAGTTTTCATATTTTTTGCTGCGCAGAAAATCTAGCAAAAAAGAAAAGCTGGCAATCCAGCATGGTCGGCAGGTGGTAACGACTCTTCATTGCCAAATTTAACACGATAAAATGCCAAATATGACAAATTTGGCCAGAAAAGAGGCCAACCAGGCAATACTGTGCGTGTGGAGGACCTTGACAACCACTTCCTTTCCATGGGCGAGGAGACGAGTGAGAGTGAAAAAAAGCACTCGTTTTTCCGTGATCACATATTTTGACGGGCGTGAAACGAGTGAAAGTGACTAGTTGATCAAGTTTCCTAGTAAAATACCCCAAAAATTGAAGAAAAAATCTTAATTTAATTGCAGTTTTTATTAAGGAAGCACCCAATGCCTCGCTAAACGCTTCAGCGCAATACACATTAGTTTTTTTCCAGTAGTCGTACTTATGACGGTAGCAGTGCAAGGTATGTTGTGCTTTCACAACTCCTCACGGTAGGTCGCGAACGCGAGGACATTTTTCTTTAGAAGGCATTCTTTTACCGGTATGATTGGAAGATTTCTTTCACTGCTGCGGAACTTTCATTGTATAGAGAATGCTTGTATTGGTTTACAAAGGGAAGAAAATTTGATAAAAAAAATATATATTTGTAGAAAAAGTTTTCTGAAATCAGATACGCAGACAAGTAAGTATACACCGAGGAAAAATTACGAGGACTGTTCGTAATCACAATTATCAAAAAACATACTAAACGTGCAGTTGTGAACAATGTTTACTGAATACAATGAAAAGTTCAGTAACGCATTTTTCAAATGTCAAGATTTCATTTCAGCCCCGTTCCTTGTTCATAATGAACATCAATGTTTGAGCATCAAAATTCCTAAAAGCCCGAATTCCTAACACAAAATTACGGACACCAGCTGAAAGTTTCTGTAAATATTTCTGAATAACGGCATTCAAATTGAAGACTAAATGTAAGTCAAATAAAGACGCTACTTCACTTCTGAGTATTGTGTTAGCTCAACTAATCACTGAAATGAGGCAAGACGGCCACGTGAGTTTTCCAAGTTCGCCCCTTTTGATCTACAAAAAATTTGCTGACGTATCTCTTACATGTTTGTGGTGTAATAAATACTCTGTTTGATAATTATAAAAAGTAAAGAAACTGCAACTAACTCAATTTTCCGTCTTAATTTTCGAAACAAAATTCTCGAGATTTAAGCGACTCGGAAATACAAAACTCCTATTTTTCAGAAGGCTCATGAACATGTTTACACGAGATATACACCCAATATTTGCCTAATTTGAAAACCAAATTCATGTGTTACAGGCTTTAAATTTAGTACATTTTCTTCGACGAAATCTATTGCAAGAACAAAATTTTACACGAATAGTTCAAAACTACAATTCTCGCTGGTATTAGCAAATAGTAAAAACAAGACAAAAAATATACAATACTCATTGCTCAAGGAAAACCTTGCACACCGCATAAGAGATTACGCTTCCCAAAACAGGTAAACATTGAGAACTTTTTCACTGCACGTGTAGCTAGAGAAGAACACACTGGCAATCGATTGTGTAAAAATTGACGTCAACATTTTTTTTTCACAAAACACCACTAAAGCGACACAAATCCTGCTCATAATAAAATAATGTAACTCAAATTCACGCGTGGAATTTGAAAGCCTGAAGACTGCGGCAGTTATGCAGGAATTTTGGGGCCACCACGGCATGGCGGACACATTCGAGGCCAACCATTTCTGAACTTTGAGTAGTTTTCGTGTACACTGCGGCAGGGAAGTTGATTTGAGCAGTACTCGTACTTCTATTTTTCAGTTCAGTATCGTTCTGGAATAACTCAATTCATAACTCTATGAATGCCTAACAATACATATATAAAAATATATGAAAATAGGATAACTTAGTGTCTCCATTAAAAAAAATTCCTAAAAACAAACCGCATCAGCAATGAGTTTGCCTAAAATTCACTAATAACAGAGCTTCAGGCACGGCAAACTGGTTCTAAACTTGTCAATTTTCGACTTTTACTTGCTATGCACACTTATCTTTCCAGCAGGAAAAGGAGATCAAATAAAGAGCTGGGAAGAACTAAATTTAACTAGCAAAACTTCGTTCTTACACGCATAAAAATCCTAATGATGATTAATTGATCATTCTTTTGAAGTTCGTGACTTAGCTCCAACACTGGTGTGCAGCCAAAAATATCATTGCGAGGAGGAAATTGTAAAAATCTCGAAACAGTATAAGTAGTAAAAACAATTCTAAGATCGGGAATTCCGCATTAAGTTCATCCTTCGGTTTTATTAAAACTTTCAATCATTAGACGCTGGTCAAGGTAGATGCATCCTGGTATAATCACACAATAGGTTCTAAACACAACAATAC
This sequence comes from Platorchestia sp. MABIK, assembly GCA_014220935.1. Classification (NCBI taxonomy): domain Eukaryota; kingdom Metazoa; phylum Arthropoda; class Malacostraca; order Amphipoda; family Talitridae; genus Platorchestia; species Platorchestia sp. MABIK. Next base: position 337,135 of record JACJUY010000120.1, on the reverse strand, counting down.
GCTATTCAGCGCTTGAGAAGATGTCAAACTGAACCTTGTCTCCCAAGTCCGTAAAGCGCCTGGAGCATCATCAGCTCTCCCGAAATCAAGAGGCACTCGCACAATTAGCTTCGTTCGGTGGAGAAAAATAATAAAAAAGGCTATCTACGCACAACGCAAGAAGTGAACTAGGAAAATTAGTCACACTGTTGGGAGCAGATGTAGATGGCTGCTGGTGAGCGCAGCAGACAGTCACAGCAGCAGCAGCCGCCGCCGCCGCAGAACAGGACCAGACGCAGACGGCGAGGCCACCGCCACCGTGAGTCAGCGAATTGTTGCGGCTCTTCGAAAATTGGCGATTCGCATTAAAAGAGACCATTAGGCAGAGAGGCAGCAGCCAATAACAGAGTATTGAGGTCTAAGTAGCACTTGCTGTAATGAGCAGATTGCGGCGTCAGATTTTTTTGGAATACCAAGGTGATGGTAAGGCTGAAAGATTGCCAGGCTGCCAGAGTGAAGTCGTATCTCAAATGCTAGACAGGTGCAAAAGTGATGAATACGAACGACGTATACAGCGCATGTACAGTTTGAATATGCATGAAGGCTATACTACGACTACGCAGGCCATTGCAGGAGATACACGCAGCACAGAACATGGTATTCTAAATCATAGAAGCAAATGGCACGCCAGAGTCGGGCGACGTAACACCACAAATGAACAATACGCGAGGCTGAGTCATCTCCCTCACATCCAAACAGGCTGCACGAACCTCGCGTTCAGAAGGAAAGATTTTGATACAATTTACATCGTCATAGCCCTGCAGCTGGCAGCGTAGGTTTCCCGAAGTCAATTTTGCTACAGTACGTGCTGTTTCTTTCTCTGCATCTGTCACATTTCAGGGTTACTAGCTACTGAACCTTCGAATTTTGTATTAAAATTCATACTCGAGAACGTCGGTAGAAAAAATCAGTGCGTAGCGTAGCCAAGTCGATAAAAGTCCTCACACTCGCATCGAAATTCTTACATGGAAAAGAAGGTTTATTGGGAAGTGCAATTTCACAAACGTGGCAAAGGCTCAGCAATAAAAATCGAGACTATAGCTGAGAACGCATCCTGAATATGTACTAAGCTCCAACTCATTTTCGAATTTCTCCATCATCTACGTACGTCACCTCTCTAAATAGTGCTTACCTCCACGAGCAAAACCATTTTTTTTATTTTAATTCACATGTATTGTTAAGGCTTAATACTTTCGATGATTACCATAGAATATGACATGCAAATTAAATGATGAATATACAAATAATTCACTCCAAAAACGATTTACCGATTTCTGCTGTGAGAAGGACGACCTTAAGCGTCCAGCACACTTGGCACTTCAAACCTATTATCCAAGTCCTTCTGCATAAATCTTCAACACTGTCTATGATATTAATAATAGGTTATTTATCACTTTTCGTGAGAATGCAGATGTAATCACGTTCTGAATTTGCATATTCTTCAGTACTATCCCAGAACTGAAATCTAAAGTTTTACAACATAGGAATATATCGTCTTTGCGGTGACTTGAATATCTCTTTATCTACACATCATGGATGCGGAAGCCATCAAACTCGTAAAGTCATCTTCAGTGACATCGAAGCATCCCTGTCAAGGCTGATCCAGCTCAAACGATTTTTATTTCAAGTTGAGTTCTAATTTAATGCTTACATTACGTTACATTTCTTCACTACTGTCTTTCATCTGGTCACGGTGCAAACCAGCAACCTTTCTTGCGGCAATAAACCTTCAGAACGTTCGCTCTCATAGCCTTAATTACGGTTTCTTATGGAAATAAACAGGTGATTTATCAGCACCATGTAAATAATTAATTTCATCACGCGCTAAGAAATATTTCTTTTCCAATGAATTAAATTTTCATTAAAATATAACCCTAAGATTATAAAGGTTGAGTGTTTCAGCTCAACGAAATTAAGAGAGAACTATTAATTATAACTACTGACCGAATAATGATGACACGACGCTATGATAAGAGGAAATTATTAAAAGGAAAAAAGGCGCAGGAAGCAAAACAAAGCAAGACAATATTTGCAGACGCAGCGGTACTAAAAAGAGAAACACACGAGGGAGCGGAACACAGCAAAACAGGACCAATATCAAAACCAAAGACTAAGATTTTAAATATATGGGAGATCGAAACGTACAGTCTCAGATAACCTTCAATAATCATCTCGCACATCTATAAGGTGCTTTTACAGTTTGGTGATAAAGTTCGTTTTCTTTCCTGCGACCTGTACAAAACCATTTGAGAAGGATATGATGAACAGATTTTTAACATTTATTATTCAGCTATTAGCTTTATGTGACGGGTAAGAAAACAATGTTGAGCAAATTTTTAAATAAAATTCTTCCGTAACTGGTTTCTATAAGCCTCCGCATACCTGAAGACTAGTAAAAATCAGTGGGACACATACTCGTTCATCCGTTGAGGATACGAAAACGTTTTGGTCATAAAATGAGATCGTCAAAACTGAATAAAACAGTAAAAAAAAGCAAGTTTGCAGAACAGTAATCGCAGCCGTATTCGAAAACGATTGCCATTCTTGAGGTGTCACTGAAATGAATGAGATCCCGCTTGCAGTTGAGCGAGGAGTGACATTCCTTATGATAATGTGCGCCACCTGGCTGCAGTGACTCCCAGCCGTCATCAGCCTGGTGACCGTAACACAAGACGAAGCAAAGGGCGGACGCACGCGCGGCACACGAAGCGTTCACATGCTGGGTCATCCAACCATCCGAAAGCAGGAAAATTGTACACACCCTCATCACAGAATCTGTCCTACATGGACGTGTGATGTCAAACCTAGGAAAACTTAGCAGAGAATATACTTACGCTAGATTAGAGGAGAAATAGTAACCTTGGTGATATGAAAGCCGGAAAACCGACACACGGGAATTACGAATTCCTGTGAGATGGAAACGCAGAAATACAACTCTATTCAATGAAAACAGAAGAATGCATTCACGTGCACTAAGGAGAAGAGAAAAAAAAACCATGAAGATAGGACCCATGTATACAATCAATCTGAGCGCCGAAGCACATTCTAGGAAAGAAACTCAAGGTCAAAATAGAGGAAGAGTAAAAAAGGCACGTGAGCGACGCGGAATTTTGGGCGAATTTTTTTCGGCTCCTAGCTTGTAGATGGAACGGATAACGTGAAAATGGATTTTATAATGAACTACAATGGGTGAGTGACCAACTGATATTCACACAAATCAGCACACGCAACTCATGAGCCATGAACACATAAAGTTGCACCAGCAGAGCGTCGGGGACGGCGATCGCCCATACAGCGAACGTTACGCAAGGTTGCGTGGAAAGTGCGAGGGGGGATTCCCAATCAGAGAACGTACAGGAACTAGGACCGCACTCGCACCTCCAGCCACAACTGACGAACATCAGACACAATCAGCGCAACCCGACAAAATTAAAACTGCGTGGGTCAATCAACTTTTGATGCTCAGTTCTCTAGAGCTACGGTTACTTAAGAACGTGAAATTCCCCGTATTAAAAAGAGGGTGAAAGCGGATGTCAACTGTTTTTAAAATAGTTATAAAAGTAGCACTCAATCGACACCCTTGCGTAGATGGATATCGGACTCCGTCCACACTTTTATCCAGTATGGGTAAATTTAATTCGCTAAACGATAGACACCAAAAACCAAATGGTTCATACATGAATAAATTTCACACGTATCGTTTCCTAATATAATGCATTAGGTACTCTAAATCAGAATTAACTATTCAGTTAATGAATGCAAAGTAAGCACTTACTTTAATACGAACTGAGAATCCCTCATCCAATCATGTAGCAAGCGACACGACCCTAATGATTCTCCGACAAGAGAACAAAATCAAGTTTACCTTTTCTGACCTCGTGGACGTACATGGAACTGAACCAGACACTGCCATGCGCAAGGCAGGGAGGAACACAGCCACACAACTTTCCGCTGAACAGAAAACACGATGTATTCGAGCATTTGAAGAGCTAAAATGTGCTAGATATTAGGAGGTAGAAGCACTGTGAGAACAAAACTTGGGAGGAGCATCAGAAATTCTTGCCAAATTCACTCATTTTAATTTAGTTAACTTAGACTAGATTAAACGTTAGTTTAAGCCTCCCTAACCGCAACAAAGGTGTTCCTAAGAGAGGAAGAAGGAAAGCACCAGTTAGGATGGCGTTGAGGGAACGCAGAATCTATACACAAGGGGCATGGAAACAGTAAATTCATGAAACAAGATAAAAGTTGAAGAAGAAAGTAGTAGGTGCTGAAAAACAGGACAGCAGAGAATCGAAAATAGATGGTCCGGAACGAAACAAAAAAAAACTGTTTTACGTCAACAAAAGGAAGGCGTCTAACCTTTAGCTCGGAACCTCGCTTATTCCCCCTAGGAGCGCTAATTCCCATAGATGTATCCCCATGAGGGAAATTTTGTCAGCTCTTTTTTCAAACTTTCAGCAATGGTTTCGAACTTGAAATTCAAAATATTGAGGATTCGAATCTTTAGTTTTGATTGTATAACACGATTGCAAGAATAAGAATGCTTTCAATTTCTCACTATGGGAGAACGAGTTCAAGTTTGAATGCATTAATAGGTTATAGATTTAAAATCATTCCAAGTCTATCTAACCACAACAGAGGTCTTCCCAAGTGAGGAAGGAGGAAAACCATCTAACAAGGAATTGAGTGAACCGGAAATCTATGAACAAGGTATACCCCCACACCCTGCGCACAGAAACAGCAACATTTAAAGAAGGTAAGGAAACAAGATTAGAAGTTGAAGAAGAAAGTAATAAATGCTGAGAAAAATGACACCAGTGAACCGGAAAAAATACGGTAACAAAACAAAAAATTCAACACGAGGAAGGCCTACCCAACCTTTAGGTCAGGTTTCACGTCATTCCCTTGGAGCGCAAATTCCCGTACGCGCAACAGTTGCATCCTTCTGAATAGGCCCGCATAAATTCTAGGAAATAGGAGCGCACACATGATCGAATAGTTTTATCGAATATTTTTTCACTACAAACGAACAACCGCCCCTCCCCAGAATAAACTATGGTGTTTGTAAGGATGTTTTTGAGCATAATTTGAATAAATAACACGAGCAAACTCGCTAACGCACAGATAATGCGTACGAGTTGAACTACAATAAAACGAGCATTATGAAATAATGTTGCTGATTTAACAAGATAAGTGTCAATAACTCACAAGTTCCAATCAACATACAACCAAAGGCAGATAACCTATGAAAAATATGAATAAAACCTAAGCAATGATATAAGAAACTATAAGAAACGGCTCAAATGAAACAAGACAACTATTGGAGCTCGGAGAAAAGACAATGTAGAATGGTATTCAGCAAGAGATGACAACTTAAATTGAATACGGAGGCACAAGAAGTAACGCAGACGAATATGAACCCACGAATCTTTTAATAGCTAGTTAGATAAGTTAATTTCGGCCTCTTTAACCACAACAAAGGCGTTCCGAAGAGAAGAAGCATAAAGGCACCACTTAGTATGGAGTCAATAAGGGAGCGCAAAATCTATGCAGAAGGTGTGTTCCCACACAAGATCCCCTGCGCATAGAAACGGTAAGTTAATAAGGAAAGCTATGGAATAAGATAAAAGTTGAAGAAGAAAGTTAGTTTATTAGAGAAAGTTAGAGAAACAGGACAGAAGCGAACTGAACAAAGATCGTCCTTAACAAGAAAAAAGCTTTATTTCAACAAAAAAAAAAAGCTTTCCTGTCTGTTCGGGACCTCACATCCATGAATCTTTTAATAAAAATGCAACGTTAAAAAAACTTCCACTTATTTCATCGAAGGAGGAAAGTTCGGAACATACCTGATCACTAATATTCAAAAATAGACAACAGAAAATATCACTTGCGTTTCGAACAGCATTGACTATATAAATAACTCGGTTCAAAGGATGCGATTTGCTCGACACTAAGTATAACCATGATTACCACCTTCATGATTTCATCCGAGCTCAATAAAACAGTTGATTAAATTGGGTAATGTAGACAATGATTCTCAGTCCTCATTTTCCTCACATCTTGATTGCATAATTTGAATGCAAGGTAGATCATTGCGTTCGGGACACTTGACGCGCAGAGAAAAATACACCCAGTCGCGAGCACGATAAAGAAGGTATCGGATGAAAGATCATAGCCATAATGTGGTGATTTACACATTACGCATCGAAATATAACGAAAGTTGAATTCGAACCCGCAGTAGGACTTTTTTATATAAATCCCGAAAACTAAATCTGCTCTACTCTGAGTTCACGACATCTAATATCAGCTATAAACATGAGAGCAAAAATTTCAGAAGTGGGCGAGCAGAGTTTTGAATGAGAACGTACCTGCTCATGTTGCGAAGGTGGCGGGGGAGACCGCCCCGGTTTACCGAGCACGAGCAGGTCCCGCAACAACGACACCGGCGGTCGAGGGCTTGTGTCACCTGAGGGGTCCGGGCTCACGCACGGACTTGCGGCGCTGCCGAAGCTCGAGTTCGAGGGCACAGATAGTGGCAGTTGACTACCGGACGCTGTGGCAGTGTCTGGGTCTTTGGATATTATAGATAGATGCTTAAAATTGGAGTAAGGCGCTTCAAGGTCAGCCGAATTATCTTTCTTGTAGTCGCCGTCGATTTTCAACGAATCGTCGCTCAAGTCCACTGATGATCTGAGAAGCGAGAGCTTGTCATACTGCGAAGAAGAATAATCATGCGCATATTCGGGAGTGAATTCAGGAGTCCCAGGGTCCCCTCCTTGCGGAGAGCGATATTCTAAATAAATTGGACGGGTTTCACGGTAAGACATACGATAATCATCAGGTCGCATATAACCTTTCGACGAAGAAAGAGAAGATAAATCGACAGGAGCTGGTGTTACTGGAGTGTAGTTTCTAGACAGTACTGTTTCACCCGATATGTTACTTCGTTCTACATCTGAAGAGGTTTTACTCAAACTTATGCTGTTTTCAATCGAGAGTTCACTAACGAATGAATTCCTTTCATTCTGGACAAAATCACACCCTTTAGAAAAGCTCGGAACGGGATCTCCTCGATCAGGAATCTGAAGATAGTTTCCTTTTTCCAGTGGTGGAGCGTACAAAGTGGACTCGGAAGCTCCCCTGACAAGCGTGGTGATGGAAGGGAGAGGCCGAATATCGCCGAGTGTTCCTTGGGCGGAGGCAACAGCAGAAGATGTAGGGGCAGAAGTAGAAGAGGATCGATGAACAGATCGACTGTCGGCACACAACATGGGATCCTTGTCACCATCATCAGCTACCGGTCGGATGCTGTAGTAGCCATCATCTTCCACATCACTCTTGTTAGGTCGAGACCCAGCAGTCTCTCTTGAGTTTTCTTGAGGTTCACGGAAATTCCAAAATTCTTTCAACAAGGTCCAGTCTTCTGAGCTATCGGAGCGCAGAGAATCTGAAGCAAGGACGTCGTACGTATCAGAGGACTGGAATTGGGTGGGTTCAACCATGGATTTAGGAAGCAGAACAGGGTCACTGTTCGCTGCAGAAGTCGGTTTATCCAGATTAGAATGAGACTGAGAAACAGTAGAAAACTGACACCAATTTGTGGCGAAATTCTCCTCAAAACTGTAACTGCTAGGCCCAGAAGCACCGGAACCAAGACCTACCACCGGATTTGATTTTTTCGTTGAACTCAAGTCACGTCGTTTAGGGCTCTCACTTCGATTTAATTCTTCGGAATGACAATTTTGAGTGGAACCATAATGCGCACCTGTTTGTTGAGTACCAAGAGTAGCAACTGCTGACTGGGAGGCTGTAGTAGGGTCAGCTGCCTCTTGCTCGTGGTTTGCGGTGTTCCCGCCTCTCACTCTGCCCGCAGGAGCCACGACGCAGCGACCAAGGGGGCTTCACAGCACCACTAGGATGCATCAAGATCTCTCCAACTTCACCAAGAATTCCAAAATTTAAGTAGCCATGCAACAGTGTCCGCAATACATAAGTAAAACGGTGAAATTATCCTGTCGCACGCTACCACTCCAAAAAGAACGATAGTACAGGATGGGTCAACACTGACGTTTTGGCACAGTGGATTACTTATATCTTCTCACACATAAAAGGCAAAAACTTAACTAGGCGAGTGAACGAAAAAGTTATACAGGATTTCACTAAGGCACTACGCAAAAAATTCTCATTCACAGAACCTTAAGTTGATGCCAGAATTTTAAGAGTTGAAAACTCAAAAATTTAGGAATGATATGCCAACTAATCGATTTGACAAATGGAATGAGTTTCATCACAGAAGAAAAAAAAACGCATCACGCAACTTTTTGCAACTTCATATAGTAGCGCACGAAAAGTTCACATTTTCATTTTACGGTAGATGATCACAGCAGCGGTTTATTCAAAAAACTAAGCTTAACTGTTAAAATGATAAAATTTAATAAAAATATGTTACGAATATGTTCATCAGCTCATCACGAACTGGAGAACTAGAGCTGCAGAATTGGAGATTTTCACCTTTAACTCTAGACTTTTGCGAATTAAGTTTACACTGGAAACTGTGGACACAAAAAATTATGTTGGTAAGGAAATGGACAAAACGAAAACAATTTAAGCATACGAGGAGGAGTAATCACGTCTTTTAACGAAGCTATTTGAAAAAGAAAATAGTGATACATGATAGAATTACCCATACCGGTAAATTTGCAGTTCATGCCTATCATTTTTATTCACTTCAGTGGTGAAAACGAGTCTAAAAATAAAACTCAATAATTAAAAATAATATTAGCGTGAGCATTATGTTACCAAAAAAATAAATTCAATAGTGAATCAATTTGTCGAAAATCATAATCCAAATCAGTTAAGAAGGTTGAAAATTCCCGTGCTTTCACAAGTTACAAAACTAACGACCATGCTACATGCTAAAAAATGAGCCAAACGAACGCTTGCTTCAATTGGTCACATTAGAGGTTCTTCAAGCATTCGTACGGCATCATTTTGCACATACATATAAGTACTACCGTATCTCCCACCACGCAGTTGAAAGCACTCTCTATTTCACGGTAACAAAAAATAGCCAGTTCGAGGTCTCGTAAAAGAATGAGGATAGCATCAGGCGTGCTATGCACGTTCAAAAGCAGCGTGCCATGCACTCACAAGGCAATACAGCGTCACGCGAGGTCTGACCATCTTCTGCAGCCTCTACACGAGTGAAGTGCTCCGTCGCTTGAGATAAAACTGCCGGGAAAATTTGCTCACCTTGATACCGAGATAAAGAATGAAAGGGGTTTTCGTGAGCTAAATGGCGCTGATTAGTGATTATCAGCGCACAAACACGCCCGCTACGCTTAGATAACACAGCATAGACAACCCTTCGTTCGCTGCACAAAATCCTTCATTCTTCGTATATTTGGCACGGTTCTAAAGGCAAGTTTGGAACATATATACATTTCAAATTAATTTACTTCACCATGCGGCACGAATACGAAGCTACACTGCATAAATCTCAAACTCATGCTCTTTGGGAGAGAACTCGATCATAAGACGCAACATGGGAACTACCCTACTTCATGCTGGTACGGGACACAATTTTATTTCACAAAAACACTTGGCTATTGAATTTTGTGAATAATTATATAATCAGTGATAATGTATTTGTGTTAAAATTTAGTAACCTCTAAATGAACATGTAAGTCTTCATTCATTAAGTAGAAAACATCAAAAGCAAGTCCCTGATAAAATACACATGCTAAAAAGTTTTTGAAGCAGCATTGGTGGGAAATTTTTTCGTCGCCATATTACATGTGCTGGCAACTTCAACCTAAGCTGAACGAAACTCAATCCGCATACCCATAGCAAGTTGAAAATGCGAGCGCTGAAAAATGAAAACCTGTATTCAACAACTATTTTATAAGCTAGATCAAGACTCACGAGCCAGAACTAAGGTAATTCCGAAGAGGGGAGAGAAAGAACTATTCACACAGTTTGGACTGTAGAAAACAGGAAACTTGGGCCCGAGGTGTGTTCCCACGCAGGATAACCTAAGCATAGAAACACTAAGTCAGGAAAGAAATGGAAGAAAAGACACTAAAGATATAACGAAGAAGGCGACAAAAGCTGATGGGCACAAAATGCAGAAGTCGATACGGCGCGTCTACACCTGAGGTAATCCAACACTAAACCACCTGGATGCGCCAGTCCCCACAGCATAGGACAGACAAACTCAAGAAAACTTGTATTGCTTATCCTATGACTCCTGATCGAGGCGCTTATATCTGTTCGCAAAAAATATTCGTCCTGAGTACACCACGCCAGTGCAAAACTCAGAAATATCACCGATCCTGATTTACTGCTCTTAAATATCAAGTTCTCAGTAGCAGCTTACCTCATAAATAACTGACAAATGAAAAAATGAGCAGGGTAACACCAAAAAGCAGTATCTTGTGCATATCGATATTTTGGATGAAATGTTGCAATCGATTATAATGAATTTTCATCATTTTTGTTTCCTACGAAGGAATAAGAAATAAATGTGGCATCAAGCAGTCTGAATACTATAAGATAAGAGTTAACAATAGTAGAAATGCATCGAAATATTTCAAACCATTCAGAAATATTAGATTATATTATTAGTTAGTTTAAGACTCCCTATCCGCAACAAAGGCAATCCAATGAGAGGAAGGAAGAAGGCACCATTTAGTATGGAGTTAAGGGAACGCGGAATCTAAGCAGAAAGGGCATAGAAACAGTAAGATAAGAAAGAAGTTCATGAAACAAGATAAAAGTTGAAGAAGAGAGTAGTAGGTGCTGAAAAAACAGGACAGCAGGGAACAGAAAAAAGATGGATCTTAACATAACAAAAGCATTTTATTTCAACAAAAAGAAGGCCTATGTAACTCTCAGCTCGGGCCCTCACATTGTCCCCCTGAGAGTGCTAATTCCCTTCAGAAATAGTTTGAATTTCACAGCTGTAAAAATACATTCAGTTTTTACACATGTACGATTTTCCCCCAATATTGCTGAAACATTGTAATAATCGTAAAAGAAATAGCGATTAGAAGAGAAGGAGTCTAATCGTAGTTACAGCCAGTAAAATTGTTCACTAACCCCAAAGGGCACCGTCGGCCACTCACAGAATTGCACTCATAATGGTAAAATGACACCATAATAACAATGGAACTGGTAATGCGCAAGAGTGGATCGAATTTGATGGGAATTTGATTTTTCTGCGGATATTGACAGAGGTATCATTGAGTGATGTTGATACACAGCAATATGACCTCTCACACTTCATTTCACGCTCAGGAACTCTGTACGTAGTTTCATTAGGGGACATTTCTTCACGAGCAATGTGAGCTTATTTTACTTTCTACAAGCCGGTAGTTAGGATAGAATTTTCGCAAAAGACCAAGGCAGAACGAAAACAAATTTAAGATTTTACGGTCTTTGCTTTGACGTTTATTAAAAAAAATACTGACATGAAGCTCCACACCCTCGTTTGCGTCAAGTCGTAACACGAGATTCGCATACCAGTGAGATAGGACACAAGGTTTTACACGAAACTTTAAGATGATTAAAATAGCTGAGCTACAATTCGCATTGTAGTAGCTACGTCTTTCCACAACTAGTAAAACGTTGAACAAATCAATAGCTTTACAATCTCATACCAACACCGCGCAAATGCAAACAACTGAAAGAGAAAAAATGAAAAACTGAATAACAATTTTAACACTCCACTTTAAATTTCGCTTTTGCTCATTAAAATTTATTTATGTCCAGCACAATGCAAAAGTAGCGCTACTTCCAAGTTCGCCATAGTCATTGGACGACAACACAATTCCAGTGTAGTTCTGCGTAAACAATAACAGAGCCGAGTGAGATGGTCAGTCGACAAATTCTCATTTCACAAAGCAAATTATGCTCTGGCTCAGGACAGGTGAGAGACAATCCTTAAGTTTTAAATCATGCTGAGCATTTGATGACATCCAACTAACTGCTACTAACGCCATACATTGAGTGAATTCAAAGCATTTACGTTAAGCGAATACGAAATTAATTTTAAGAAGAAGGCAAGCATTCGCGTTTCAAAATCAGGGGAAATTTTTCTTCAAGGCGATGCGTCAAATAAATTAAGTCGTGTAACCGACGAGGGAGAATTGAAATCGCCGCGTACTATATTTACCGAAGAACATGGAGCAATAAAAACGATCGCTTCCACGCACTGACATATTTTGGAACAAAACCCTTCATCCATTTTCTGAACTTCGAATTTTTATAAAAAAAGTTCCAAGCGACGCTATAATTTTGGCTCTAGACAGGACACGAATATTATAAAGACAACTTGTTTGTCAATGCATTTTGACACGTTCCCCGCGTATTGGGCCATTTGTGTACCATTCGGTAAATTGCTCATTCACGTACCGGTCCGGTATAAATAAATACCATTTCGTCTGTTTCAGGACCTAATTAAGGAATACCATATAATACTAGGTGAAATGTATCGCGGAATTGTATTTGTTCATAATTCTAGGAGGGATATACTCGTAATTGTATTAGAGCAGTAAAGTCGATTTCCCTATTCTGTCACTCACAACCTAACCAACCGTTTACAACCGCGGTGAATGTATTAAAGCAAGTCTTGTCGGATATTGCCACGCAGTAAGGACTTGACAACAATGCAGGGACCGCGGGTCGCACAGGATACTTAGGCAGATGCGAGCGAACGGCGGTCCTAATTAAACAGCGGAGCTGCTCGAGCCATGTCCAAAATTAAGAAATGCGATGAGCAAACTTCGTAAATGCCAACTGAAGGGAAATTTACAGCTATCATCCAGTAAACTGTAACATGTTCGCAAACTAATAACAGCGGAGAAGTGGGAGCTACTGATTGTGGCACTCCAAGGAATTTATGGGTTACGTCATTTTTAGGCATTCATTGCTAAAAGAAATACAAATGAATATTTCTGAGAAAAACCTTTACTCCAATTTATGCAGTAAGCTAGGAAAAGTTGTGGTACGACTATTCAGTACATTTCATTCGAGTAAAATGATACGAAAAAATCATTTTAGCAAAAGACAACCGAACTGCGCGCAAAATTAAACGAAAACGTCAAATTTTATGTCCAAATCGGCCACTGCTTGCCTCCAGAAAAGCCAAATTATAGTTTTGCCAAGGATTAAATTTCTACTTGAAAATTAACGTTTTAAATACGTCGTCAAAAACCTCCAGCAATTGAAAATACAGCTGTTCAAAAATGGGAGAATATCCACTCTTAAACGTATCAAAAGTTGATTAATGCGAACAGAAATTACAGTTGCTGTCATGCAAAGACTGTAAATATCTATTTTTTTGTCTTAACTATGACATTATTTGTCAATTAAAATTATAATTATGCTCTTGTTAAGCCAAACAACTTAAATCTGTAGATTAGATTGGATGTCCCTTAGAGCCTCCCTAACCGCAACAAAGGCGTTCAAAAGAGAGGAAGGCACCATTTGTATGGACCTAGAGAAACGCGGAATCAATGCACAAGGTGCATAAAGCCGAACGTTGAGAAAGACGTTAACGAAACAAGATAAAAATTGAAAACGAAAATAATAGTGCCGCAAAACAGAGCAGCAGTGAACCGAAAAAAAGATGGTCCTTAACAAAAGAAAACAATAACATTACTTTAACATAAAGAAGGCCTACTGAACTACAGCTCGTGACCTCATATTTCTCCTAGGCGTATTAAAACCTCCTAGATACAACTTTTGTATCCTCCTGAGGGGAGATTTAATCTATAATTCAAAAAGCAGTATTTAGAATAATTTTCATGTATTCATATTCATGCAAAGGGTTTGAAATGGTATGAACATTAATCTGAAAAATGACTAGTATTACCAACATTATTATCAGTGAGAATAATTTCAACGCTAAATGTAATCAACTAGTCAAGCTTAATGCATTCAACAAATGTTTTCAATCGACAAAGAAATAGGGGATTACAAATGAGTCTAACGCTAATGTTACCTGGGTGAAGAAAAAAAGTTCGAGCGTCGACGTCAAAATATGACGAACATATCAAGAGATAAATCAATTTTCAACAAGTTTGCAACACTAAGATTAATGGAATAGACCACACAGATATCTGAACACACGAAGTTGATGGCAGCAGCAAGTTCTAAGACAACACCAACGAATGGAATTCGTACGAGTCCTACGATGTCGGCTCGATCGGTCATGGACAAACATAATTTATAGCACACCGAGTGAAACAAAGTACAACAGAGAGAACTCAGCTACGTCATTTGAAAGACAGAATGTCTTACACTCAGAGGGCATCAACATTTGCGTCGCACAAAAAACATTTATGGAACAAGTGCCTCAACGATCAAAAACAGGATCGTGCACAGAAAACAGATCACCTCAGCAGTCCACATCAAGGGTTACCGTACTAGCGCAGAGGCAAAAAAAAAATAAAAATAAAAATAACAAGAATGTTACAGCAAATGTCGTAGAATTTATAAAATTGGGTTCCCTTTGAAAGGAGCGAGACCAGGAATAGGGTGTTCTTGGGTGATATATGGGAGATATTCATCAGCCGCGGGCGGCAATTAAGACTGGATGTGCAGCGCACAGTCATTTTGAAGCCCATTGCGGACACCTCCCAAGGGTGAGAAATAAAAAAGTAATTTGTCGTCACGAGTCATAGTGAATTAACAGCAACGTCTGTAACCGCACCACCAACAGTTATGAGACAACCACATATCAGAAGTTTTAACAGCTTCCGAAGAGAAATAGGCGAACTTGAACGAAAATATATGGTCCTAGAGGACAATAAAAATAATTGATCATATTTCAATGTTTTCATTTGTAACACGAGGTCAATAAAAATATAACGAAATATTTTGGGTCATTCCACATTTTGTACACATTACTTTGAGTCTACGCTCATGCTCTGTAATGATTCAAGAAGTCGGCAATAGTTTTTTTTACCATGAGCAGCGGTAGGTACTAAGATGCTAATTTTTACGCAATACTTTAATCCAATCGAATTCCAAACGACTACAGGTTGTGAAGTATAGCTAATGACAACAGCATAACGCTAAAATAAACTACATAAGTGTTGGTGGTAACTACTAGCTTCGAGCGTTGCAATGTATAGAGGAGTTAAATAACTAAGATGAATCAGCCGCAGATAAATTAAGGAATCCAAACACATACTGTACTCAAATGATACAATAAAAAAGAACTAAATTAGGCCCACTAAGAGACGAAAAAGAGTGGCCAAGCTGTGAGATAACGAAAGGCGAAAATTGCCAGCAGCGTTAAAGCAGGCCGGATTTTACGAGGTGGTGCAATGGCGTCAAAAGCGGTCCTTGTCCGCCAGATGGGTGTTGCTGAGGCGATTTACCATTCAGTCATTAAAGAAGCACGACTGTCGGGGATATTAGAGCGTTGGTTTGTGATGCTCCAACGCACATCGAAGCGCTCGTCTCGAGCCTTATAGAAGGGTCTGCAGACACGGTTTCGAAGAGCGAGAGCGGAATAATTTCACCTGTAAATTGGTAAAGAGCACGCTATTGTGGAGGTGAAGGACGTCATGAACGTAACGAAGTTTGAAAAAATTGTGTGAGCAGCGATTAAAAATCCATGATCTAAGCGTCAACGGAGATGATTGAATAAGCATGAAGAGCTGCATCAAAGAGTAGTTTTTTTTTCTAGCGCACTCAGACGGATGAAGTGATCAAGAATACAAGGCTATTCTTCGTGAGAAATGATCAAGAATTACAGAAGTAAGAGGGATATTTACAGAGTGTTTTTGGCGCAACTTGAAAACACTCGGGCAGCAGTAGCACTGGAACACCTCCGCGGGCCTCTCATACGGTACAAGTTTTCATCCTAACATGAACGTTTCTTTAGTACAACTTACGATCAAAAATAAATGGGCTAATTCGTTGAAGAAATTACCGTTAGCAGAAAAGTATAATCCTATAGCATTGAATGCGCAAACTGAACACCTAAGTTTCCGAAGCAGTTGAACGTAAAACATTAATTAAAATTATAACAAAATAATATCATCGATAACGCCATATCAGCCTTCGAAGTGAATCGAGATGTACAATTTAATTTCTGACAAAATCCAGGCACTTCAATTAATTTTCCCAAACAACTGCTCACGTAATATGAAAATTCTACGAGAAACCTAAGCTATAACACTTCGGACACACATTTGAACCCGGAAAGAGTCTACGTTTTATGGGACGGCGTGGCGAGAGTGAGAGAGGAAGAGCGTTCGCGGTGATCACTATCATTAGGAGGAGGGACAGTTGACAACCCTCACCAACCCACGGCGCCCGACCCTTCCAGCCGAATAGTTTAGAAGTGACGCCTGAAGAAGCACATTCCACTCAGCAGCGCGATAATTAGCATCGCCACGATGTGTCATTAGCTCTAATGACACATCCCAAAAGATGGATTCCCTTGCACGGTTTAGCACGCCTTCCTGGTGACGCAGATTTGCTACTTCACCGCAATACATCGTTCACCAATTCCAGACAGGCACTGTGAAACAGCTCTTATTCTTTAGCTTGACTGCCCTGAGAACTTCAGGGCAGTCAGGGCAGTTTGCTACTTCACCGCAATACATCGTTCACTAATTCCAGACAGGCACTGTGAAACAGCTCTTATTCTTTAGCTTGACTGCCCTGAGAACCGAACAACGTAGCTTCTGTTTATGCACTTTGAACGAAGATTTACGAAAAGGACCGTACTGTTGCTCAAAAATGATCAAAAATGCACATAGAAATTTCACTGAACAGATGATGAAGTAAAGCGCTTCCTTTGGTAGCACACAATACTCGAGGATCAAAAGGTCTTTAAAAGATGTTTTTCACTTACTCACGGGAGAGGATTCGTGGTGCTTAGAGAGTTACTGGCTGTTGAAGAGGATCACAAGAGTAGATACTGAAATAGGAGGGCTAAATCAGAGCGAATGAAGTCCTTATAGAAGGGGAGCTTGTGAGCTTGTCACCGCCTCCAGTAAACTAAAGTTAGAAGGCATGCTGCTGCTAACAATAATACAGCGTAAACAGAAATATCACAGCGCCTTCAAGTTCTGAAAGGAGACGAATGTATAACAACGATGGCCTAACTCGGTACATTCGCATCTTTGTACGCGCAAATAGCACAAAAATGAATAATAACGCGTAATATGTTCTCAATTTTTTTGAGCAAATTCATTCAAATGGCGTCCCTTTAAACCTAACCAGAATTTAAACATATCAACCAATAATTTCGCGCACAAACATTGAAATACGTTGAACAGAGTTTAGGCAGCCTCCTGAAATGATAAACAAAAATTATAATCTCCAGATTGAATGAGATTATGATCATTGTAATATCCTTTTTATACTAACATAAATACGATTTTGTACAGCTACTTTACCATAACGCTTTATGCTCACACAAAACGTACACAACCACCCGCTGTCAACAAGGATGGGGAAGTTTGGATAACTGAAAAAAAGCTCTGGTTGACATTTCAGTTCCGCAAAGCACCATGTATCCAAGACCAAAAGTGGACGAGGATTCCGGTTGGAAAGACCTCCTGAATATAAAAGAACACTTCTAACTTCGAGCATACAGTAGCATTTTTTCTATTGATTCTATAAAAATGTCAACATTACGCAGAAAATTTCGCATTGGAAAAGTAAAATGACGCGAGTGGACCTGACTTGGTCCTTAAAAACAGTGTTCAGGAAATGTTTTAAGCAATAATAGAAGAGTTCGTACAAGAGAAGAGGGAAGCAAATAGGTGGGCGGAATGAGGAGGGCCATTAGCGCTGTAGTAGTAGAAGCAGCAGCAGAGCTCGAGGCGCCTCCACGAAATATGGCAGTAATCCTTCTCCGTCGCCTACGCACCGGCAACGCCTAGGGCTTCCTGTTTTTCCTGAGCTACGCTACAGCGCCAATAAACCTCTGCTAAATTAATCTCTTTTATTTCTAGCACTATGAAGTTCGGTATTCCCAAGGAACTCATGCGAAAGTATCCCATGGAAGTAAGTAACTAAATGAAACTTGTATACTTGTAAACAACTCCACCAAGAATTTCCCTCCAGTAATTGCACTTTGTTTTGCAATTTCGCATTCACACGCAAAATTGAAGAAAATTGTGTTCGTCCGGGAAAATCTACAAAATTCATTGAAGGAAATAATTTCTCATTGAAATCTTTCATAACATAAACACTAGCGTATTATCAAATTGACATATCCAGAGAACCCCATCCCAAAGCTGCAAAAATGAATACATTATCAATACTAAACCGTCGATCAGATAGCGATGAGCGTTCCTAGAATTGGCGAACACGAGCACAACTGCACGTATGAAAGAACTGCTTACTTCGCAGGACGAGCCACCAACAGAAATAGCGAGGAAGAAATGCCTAGCTTAGGCGCTACGTAGGTGCGGCGCCAGGCAAGCGCAGTGTTGGAGCTGGCCACAGTGAAGTCTCCATGGTACATGCACTGCATGTTCAAAAATTCTCAACCTTCATTATCTTCACACAGGAAAATAACCAATAGGACGTTTTGTCTTTGTATTGAGTGAGCATGACAGCCGATGCTCAAAAAATTATAGCGGAGGATAAAGTTTCATTTTTTTTCTTGTCATGCAATCTGGTAATGTGGATGCACTGGCCTACCAACATTGAGTTAGACTTCACGCGCGATTGAATAATGCCAAATATTATCTCACAAGCTCAGAAACAAAAGAATATCTACACACTTAGCAAATGCATGCGAGAATATATTTCTAAAATTGATAACAATAAAACTGAAAAAATAAATGTCAGTCTCATTCAACTTTTGCAACAAGGATGTTTTTCCATATCTTATAACGCGACTAAAAAGACAACATGAAACATTTCGCAAACCATAAATTGATGCAAAAATGAATAATTGCTTATTTCTAGTAAGAGAATTTACAAGCATGATTGCATGTCTCATATTAAATAAAGACACGAAAACCAGAGAACAAAGTATTTACGGGCGAAACTTAATTAGACAGAATCGTTATGGGACTAATACCCTTGTCAAAGTACGAAAACAAAAAGGTCAAACATGTACATTAGGGCATATACAATTACTCCTCTTCGTAGAATCTCACATGGTAGCTTATTCTGTGTTACTGACCATAAGCAAATTATCAGCATAAAATACGGGAATACTTCGCAGCTCAGCATCAGAGAGTACTTTGATCGAGACACAGCAATGGACACGACGAAGAAGGAGAGGCGGAGTTTCATGGAGGCAGTGGAGAAGCGAGGATGGGTGTAGCGACAGCAACAGATCAAACTGGGCGCTGTCATTAGGGCACATTATGCGCATTGGATTGCTATTGTAACGAGCGTCTAGCACGCTACTGCTCTCACTTCACCTACAGCTACCGATCATCGAACTGCACAAAAAGTCTGGCCGAATAGCCCTCATGCCAGTGATACCGTCTTATTCAATAGCCATTAACGCCGCCTATAACACGACCTCTTTTGAACATTATTAAGAAACCAACAGCAGGGTCAGATCAAACGGTCCCGGTCAGTGATCTTGGTCGCAGACTTGGTCGTTCTCTACTGAACAAACATTTTTCATCGAGACGCTAGATTGGATTCGAGATACATTACAGAAAATAGTACCCGTCGATGCCAACAAGATAGGCAAAAAGGTGCAGTGCCGACGCTGGCCTTCACACTTACAAATTTTCGCGGAAATGGAAAACTGAATTAATGATAATGATTCGGAGTAGAAAAAAATACTGAGTTTAAACTAAATAAGTGTTGACTGTTCTTTATTAATGCATAATATACCGGTCTCTATTCTTTTCAATGCATAATTCTGAAATGAGCAAATGATGCTTTGAAGTTACAACACACTTGCGCATCGTCAAGACAAAATTCCAACGCCAACACATAATATCAGTTACCTCGCTGATTTTTACATGTGTCACAGTATAAAAATTTCTGTTAAACTCTGAAATATCTTCGAACGTGAAAAATAAATATCATCACTTCATAAAACGAACGAGTGAATACCGTGGAGTAAGCTATTATTTCTTTATGAAACAAATATCTTCATTTCAAGAGTGAAGGCTTAAGTGGAATTACGCTGACATTCTTGAGCAGATCCTAATTTTCAAAGATCCAAACAAAAACACAGTATTATTTTTATTATATCAGAAAGTTTTAGCCTCCCTTAACCACGACAAAGATGTTCCAAGAGAGGAAAGAGGAAGTCACCATTTAGGATGGAGTTGAGGGAACGCGGAATCTGTGCACAAGGTGCACAGAAACAGTAAGCAAAGAAAGAAGTTCATGAAACAAGAAAAAGTTGAAGAAGAAAGTAGTAGGAGCTGAAGAACAGGACAGCAGTGAACCGAAAAAAGATGGTCCGTAACAAAACAAAACTTATTCTATTTGAACCAAAAGGAAGCCTACCTAACGTTTAGCTCGGGCCCTCACATAGTCCCCCTAGGAGTGCTAATTCCCATAGATACAATAGTTGTTTCCCCCTGAGGGGTCAAAAACATAGTAATCAATTATAACTAAACCAGAAGTAGGATCACGTAGCAGCATCTAGCAGCTAGGTGTGGTTCGGTTTGGCTGAAGCTAGCAGCTTGGTTTCAACAATTTCTTTGCAAGGCTCAGAAAGTACACCGCCGATTTTAAATGACAGGCGTCCGAAACCTAGCGGGGCACAGACCAAGACAAAAATCGCCGTAACCTGCCATGGCAGACGCAGCACAGCCACGACTGAAGGATCACTACCGCCGGCGTGTTTAGGTCACCTTAAGGTAGTCCATTCCTCAACGAATGAGAAACCTTTTCCACCTGTCATCGTACACATTTCTATGATTTCGTCCAAGATACTGAGAAGCGTACATTGGTTTAGGACTAGGAGTGAAATACTTGAGGGGAATTGTGGCGTCCAACTATTTAATTTGAGAAAACTTTTTGTAGTGAATCTTAGTCAATCTCACGATTTATAAGCTACCCTCGAACTAAAAAAAAACGTGAAATTCTCTGATAACAAATGACAAAATCCTATCATTATGAATAAATTGTTTTTCCTCTGGAAATTAAAAGTAAAAATAATTAAATATACAAGGATCGACTCATTTGGCCAGAAAAATAACGTCAGTTATCATAGTCAAAACAGAATTACCTTAAGTTTACCTACTAGAATTCAACCTGTGAGCCTTGACTACAACTAGCATATTCTCATGCATGTATAAAAAAAGACCATCACATCTCATTCGCTTGGTCTACGCCAATATTCTACCTTTCAAGAACAAATGAACAAGAAGCTCCCAGTCAAGACCTACGAGTGAACTGTGTAGCATATAGCAGAACTTGACGACGTCTCGCAGCATCAAAAACATTAACTTCCCGACCGTACCTCAAGGTTCCATAAGATGATTAATGTGCTATCAAATGGCACGGCGAAACATGAGTTTGTTCGAAGGACATGCATGCATTACTGCACAGCAACAGACATGGGAAGGATAGTCTATGATGCTCCATGATAGAAGCAATCAATAAAGAGGAGGCAGGCAGCAAAAAAGGCAAATAGATACCAAAAAGCACAATACCGAAACACTGTGCAATGAACATATACTATACATAGTAAAATTCAAACATTTATCAACGGTTTCGTACAAAAATGAGTCAGTTTCGACTAACACAAGTAGTCAAAAAACGCTATTTCGATTAAAGTTTACTGATCCATGATAGCAAATTTGAAACTCAGATATCGCGGTAAAACACGAAAATAATACATAACATGGATTACTTTACTGATATACTATCCTATTTAATTGAACCACGGCCTTCAAACTGTGAAACACATGACCATAGAATAGCTTAAATTGATGAGAAGCACTTAATTCAAATGGACACTGGCCTACTGAGGAGAATTATGGTAGAACATCATAGCAATCACCACACAGGACTGCTGAATGGCGGCACGGTTCTTTGTAGAAGTTTCACAGTTTCTGAGAGACTCGCGAGCAGCATGTGCATAGTTTGTTTGATATATCGCAGCTATTAGTCATACAGCCCCGACATTAGCCAGACTGAACGCTAATTTTTCACTCTTACAAGCCAGAGTAAATGAAGGCCTCTGCAGTACAGAACTAAGTAGGGCGAGAGCAAGAACTGGTGGCTGAAGTACGAGCCCCACGACACAAAACCAATCGGTTCACTGCATGATAACATCGCAGAATCTCTTGCAGAACATCGTTAATATGGGGCATACAACACAAAAATGACGACAGTCAAAAATTCGTCGACGTGATGGCCTTCTTGATAAGAGATGAGTAAAGGAATACAACAGAACACTTCTAGAAACATAGTTAGTGGTGATGTGCGGTAGAAGTATCTTAGTGGTGATATGTGGATAGAAGTATTTTTTGCGATTCCACCTGCTCCATTATAGGATACCCAATTTTGTTCATTTAAAGCATGAATTTGGAAATATGCGTACATGAATTCAATAGTCATAATTTGATGAACAATCATAAAAGAGCGTAAAATATGAAACTTGAATTTAGAGTTGGAATTTTTCACTTCGGTTTAGATCATTCATTTTACCACTCACATTGTCATTGTCACTTCAGAAACTAATTTTAAAAATACGCCAGTAAAATTCTCGTATATGTTAAGAAATTCAAGAATCTAAAATTGACTGAAGATCTGATTAGATGAACAACGGTGAATTTACGTCCGACAATTGGAATATTATTAAAACCATATATTGAAATATGTAAGTTGAAATCTCAGATAGCATGAGGGTAATTTAAAATAGCTCACCTATACAGCTTTGGAATAAAATCATGAAAATAGAGCAGATTCGACCTAATACCAAGTGCTTTCAATATAACCAAACGCAACACCTTTGAAAGGATACCTAACAAATGAAACCAAAATTTAAATACGAATGACAGCGACTGTTGTTGAAAGCAACTTTCATTTATGTTAACTGGTAGATAAGAAGATAGGAAGCACCAAAATAAAGTGGGCATAACACAAGTTGAGCCAGGATTTATCCCATTTCAAACCATACTCTCGTTAATTGAACGTCAAGAGCTAACATTGGCTCGTGTGTATCGGGAGTATATTTATAGAATAATTCTTCAAATTTAAATCTCGATGAAGGATTGTATTGTGATACTTAATACGATTCTGTTTAGTTAATGACAAATGTCCATACAAAGTATGCAGGGCCTTATGAAACACAGGCGTCGTTCAATAAAAAATTTGTGAATATTCTTTAAACAATTTTTATGAAAAGCATGAATGGACTACTTACAAAATATTCATTTCCCATTTCATATTAATAGATAGCATGTACTTTCGTCAATATAGAGGATTAAATGACTCGAACATGGGCATGGATATTTCACATGAAAATACAATCAATTCAAGAAAATGTACAGAGTTCAAACAGAAGACTATCTTCAAGGTTAAAATATTAGATTGTTTTGACAATTGTAACACACAATTGAAATATAACGAGATCTTCTAAGATTAAATGAGATTCACTTCTGGTAATAAACAAGATAAGGTAGAGCCGGTAAAATACTGCTGGCTTCTATGTTTAGAAATAGTTCACATAAATTTCACAGATAGCAGAATTGAAATTTCAGAACAGGTAACAATTTCCTTCCGTATGATAAATTTGACAATTCAAGTAAAATACTTACCAGGAATTTTAATTTTTAAACAAAAATAACTACAGCGTCGTAAATCGGATACAATCAAGTGAGATAGCCCAGGAAAGTGTGATTTGTTTGAAATAAATTTTAAATAAGTTCAAAGTCGGAACCAAGGAACGTACTCGAAATACCGAGCTGTAGTCATATAATATCAGCTAGATCACGCACGTCTCATCAGGAATAACTAGCACAGATAATCAACAAGACGCGGAAAGACAGAAATTAAGAAGAGAGTGGCTGTCAAGCGCTCATGCAGCACAGGCAAGATTTTGAATGACATAGTTGTGAGTCAGACAGGTAAATTGTTTTGTATAACATTTTTATGAAACAAGTGAACTTAAATTCGTTTTTATTCTATGCCGTAAAAACTATTGAACCACTCTAAACGTTAAAAACGAACGGTTGAACAACTCTTCTATTGAAAATAATATTAAGTTCAAATCAAGCTCATCCAAGGAAAAACTAAATCAGAGAGGAACATCATATATAACTCATTCATTTTCATCCGTATCGAGATTTGTTAGAAACGTAGCATTTTAGCAGATAGAAAATAGTGAGGCATGGTAAACCACATCGTCAGAATTATCTCACACAGGCGAGGCAAAAATAGTCTAAACCCCCAGAATACAGCATGGGACTGCAATTTCAATCTATAAAGCATACGTTATAGGTTATTCAGCGTCAAGACACTGACATGTGGGCACAAACGACAGTGGAAACATAAATGCATTTTAAAACGAAAGCTAAAAATGACATAAATCATGTAAAAACAACTCTTCACAAAGTTAACTTCAGGTGTGGTGAGCTGTAATATTTTGAGTCATTAATTCAAAAATCATTTTGAAACACTTCACTCATAAGAAATGAAGCCCAAACGATGGGCTCAATTTCTAATAAACAACTGAGGATGCTCACAGTGTGCTCGATGAACTCGAGTCCGATTGATGTGCCAATGAGAAAAAGTTATCGCAAAAAAAATTACCGCAAACATTACAAGAACACTTGTTCGGGTAAACTGGCCACTCACTGCTCATCACTCGTCTTAGCTTCTTACATAGATCCAATTCCTGCACCTTTAAGGGATGCTCGGTGAACTTGTGTATTATCGAAGGCACATCTACACGTTGGTCACTCTGAGCGTGGCACTACAAATGTTGACTTCAATACACCCATAGTTCACCAGTTGAGGAAAAACACTCAATTCACTACACTACACGCACAAAAAGAGCCCCACCGAATATGGGCACGGTATTCCATTGCCACCTCAAAAGGCCATTTTTCAAGACCTGAAAGCACCCGAAACACAAATGTTCGGAGCGTCGGGTGGCGCGAAGGGAGCCGTGGAAAGCTTGGAGCGAGCTATACTGCCTACATCTGACGCGTTCCAGCGCCGAATGATGGCCGTTACAGGAGGAAGAGAGAGGGAGAGAGAGAGAGAGAGAGAAGGGAGGGCGCAACATACAGTAGCTGTTGTATTGCCTTCCCACCGAGGCGGTCCATAGGCAGTGGTGCTAATGGCAGTGCTGAGCAGCAGTGCAGCCGCGGCAGCGTCCACAGAAGCAGGGACACGCATTGCCATCACGTGCACAAGGGAAGGTGACAACCTCACGAGTTCGGGTTTCGACGCCCGTCATAACGGCGAGTTCGGTCCAATTTATTTCAGGTCCCCTGAATGAGTTCATGTTTAGATACTTCGCATTCAATTACGCCTCATCGCAAGAGAGTGGATGCGAACAAGCAGGCAATGGAAATGACAGGTTCATTTATCCCGTGCATTTCCAAATTGAACGAGAACCGCTGGGACGCGAAAGAGGTTTGACAATGAGAGCTATAGAATGAATAGGAAAAACTCAAAATGTAGGGCACATTATGAACTATGCATATTTGCACTACGATACGTAATAGCTAACAGTCAAGTTCGAAAGGCCTGGTTTACAACGTAAATACAAAGTAAATTTCTGAAACGAGTAAATAGATGCACAGCAGAAATGAAGAAGCAAATCAAACAGGAAAGTTGGACAAAAATTACAGCTAAACAAACGAACAATTAAGAGCCTCGGTGGGAAAAATTCTGATTTCATCGCATGGCAGCTCCGCAGGAGAGAATGTGCGCTACAAATCCTAACCCCAACAAACACATATCTCGATCGGGGTGGGAATCCCAGATTCTCTCTCGCGGTTTGCTGAGTTCTAGCGAAAATCCCGCACATAGACACAGGCGGAAGTTAGGAAATTTGCGGAACATAATAGGAACATAATATTTAGGAAATTTGCGGAACATGATAGGAACATAATTTATAGAAAATTTGCGGAGCATGATAGGAACATAATTCATAGGAAATTTGCGGAACATGATAGGAACATAATTTATAGGAAATTTGCGGAGCATGATAGGAACATAATTTATAGGAAATTTGCGGAGCATGATAGGAACATAATTTATAGGAAATTTGCGGAACATGATAGGAACATAATTTATAGGAAATTTGCGGAACATGATAGGAACATAAAATATGAACGAAAAATTGCGTTCGGATCAAGTTCAGTGCTCATAACCACAAGGCTGGGTAATTATTTTCAAATAAAATACACACACGAAGTGGAAAATACTTAGTTGTACGCCCCGAGGCAAAGTTGCAATGGCCTACATATACGTTACTCGCAAGACAAGTACGACTAAAATCGCTGAGCAGATCAACGCTCGCGCCAATAATTTTGAACTGGAAAAGTATCCGTAATGCTTTGAAAAGAGCTGCTGGTTTAAATTTATAGCTCGGAAGACTTGTAAAAAACACTAGGTTAGTCTCAATATCAGACAGAAACGGGGAAAGTGAACGTAATGCTACCGAATGAGGCCTCATTACTGCTGGGGTCAGGTGTGAGAATGTAAGTTGGCTATATTCAAGACAGCGCACACCGTTGTCACAGTGAGTTGTAACGCGATTGTATGAGAGTAAACATGCATTATGTATCAGGTTGAATTGTACAGCAGCTGCACCGCAGTTAAGGAACGCGGACGTGTCACAGCAAGGTATAATGAGAGTATTGGTCAACCTGCACAGATTTATCGAAAGGAAATGCACCGTAGCAGTACTGTAGCCAACTCACTACAAAATGAATGACACTAGACCTGAACTTCAAGTAAAAACAGTTTACCAACTGGAGGCAACTTTCACCTGTGTTTATAACTGAATGGTGAAAAATAACACGTCGCAATTTTCTGTTCGGATGAAATAGTTTTCGTCACAACAATAAAGAACATGGGAATCAATAAAAATCTCATTACGCATGTGCATCCACAAGTTGCTCCTACATAATTTTGCAGATCATTTTACAAATTTTGCAGATCATTTTACTACTATCTTGAGAAACGGTAAAGGGACTGCTCGGATAAGATATTGTAAGAATATCTTCCAGGCGAGAACTAACGTCCGAGGAGCAAGAAGATACCTATGAATACTGGAGCGAAATCCACTTCAGCCTAGATGGATTCCTACAATATCACCCAGCAAATTCTGTTTCGCGATTTTTTCATCACAAGTGAAACTCATTTTCTATACTTCTGAGTTTTAGGAGTGATGTTCCTGAGAAGGCATTCGTACGGAAAACTGTACGAATTTCAAACGCACAATAATATTTTGACTGCGCGACAAAACAAAGCTCACAATAAATAGTAAAGAATTGAATTAAAACTACACGCTGCAACTACAGCTAAGAAAATTCTAAGTACACCTTCTACTCTCCTCATTTGCTGAAAATAAGGCAACATTATTTTGATGAGAAATAAAAAAATATAGGACAGAATACCCGAGTTATTTGCAAAATAAATTTAATCATCATTTTTCCGCATACGTTATAACAATGGAAATAATTTTTAGTACAGATTATTCACGATTCAATTCGGACATTATGAGTGTTACGTCACATTAATAAAATTTACATTAGAAAATGAGCATGGTGATCATTGAGCATTTAGAAAACAGTGCCGGTCGACAGCGACGAAACAAGCTCAAACACTAAACGAAAACCCCAAGTCAATATTCATCTCTGCAAATAAAAACTTTTAACATCGATCATCAAAGTTATCATCACCTATGGTTACACACACACACACACACACAAATATTATATATATTCATGGATAAACACACATTAATACAAATATATTTCGTGAACTAACGTTTTTTTTTTAAATCAGCCTTGAAGGAGTCAAATAATTAAACAATTTAGGATTTCAGTGATAGTTCAAATTTCACCAGATAAACAAAACCACAAGCTCTCGAGCTCCAATTCATTTTTTTACGTTACCATGTTGTTCGGGTCTTGACCGGATCACCACGCGTGACGGACTTTAATGTACGGTGAAAGTCAAAAAAGCATTCCGAGACTTGTGTTAACTGTTCAAAAACTGGCACGCCAATAAAAAATCATCACAACACTCATTCATGATTGAATTACCAAGCTTGCAGGATCAGCTCGAAAATGACGATGATCTAAATTGTAGGAGCACATTGTGGGTGTTCAGATTAAAGCTGTTGCACAGAACATGTCACCTCGATGATTAATTTCTTGTCCACATGTGTACTTAAGCGACGATGATCTCGAAAGTCGATCCCATTTTGGAAGTTCATCACACCATCGGTTCTGCAGCCAGCATGAATATTATTTCAGTAATAACCGTAAAAACACTACCACAGAATTGATGGCCCCAGCAATGAGGACACACCACATTGCATGAGCAACAAACTGCACAATCATCACTGCAGCACTTGTACTCAGAAGCCAGATAAGAAGAGCAGAACCACGAGGACTAGCAACTCCGTTCAGCCAGGAATAAGATATTAAGAAGAAGCACGACCAACAGCAAAGTTTCAACGCCAAAAAATAGCGGAGCGCACGAGCACCAACAGCAGAACATAACCATGAGCACCGAGAACAGAGCACACAACCAGCAGCAGGGCGTAACAGGAAGCACGTGATGAGGTGACAGCGCAGGTGTCTCACACTCCGCGTGCTCCGCCACACAAATGCTGTCTGTACAGCCACAACCCTGGGAAAATCACTGTGTGCAACAAAATTTTTGCAATAGTTTTCCTCCTAAATGCGCATCCGACGTCGAACACGCGGTAATGTATTAATTTCCTGATAAGTTCGTTCAAGCCTCGCTGGTCACATAACACTTGTTACAAAGAGAGGAAAGAGGATTAGACGAGTTGGTTAAAGCGTTCCTAATCGGAACAAAGGTGTTGCAAGGAGAAAATTTGATAAGGAGTCAAGGGAACAGAATCCATACATAAGATGTGTTCCCACGTAAGGCATCCGGCGCATAGAAGCAGCAAGATCAAAAGGAGTGTGTGAAACAAGATTACACTTCAAGAAGAAAGTAACAGATGCAGAAAAAAATGAGAGCAGTGAACCGGAAAAAGAGTGTCACCAAACAAAAAATAACTTTCCCATTCCAACAAAAACAAGGCTACATGACCTATTCCTAGATCGAAATAGGGCACCACAGGAGTGTCACCGCACGTGAAATCTGTACCATTAATGAAAATGGCCCATGTAAGGGTCTATTAGCTATTGGAACAGAGGCATTTCAGCGCTGGCGCTTCTGAATTCTAGCAGTCATTGCGTATATACGCAAAAGCAATTTGCTTGTTCCACCTGATTCGTGCATTCGAAGTTCAACCTCGTTGGCGAAGGTACGAAGGCTCAAGAAGTACGAAGTACATTCATCAAAAACCAGCCGAAAGCTAATGCGTACAAATTGAACCAACCCTTTGAACGAAAATCAAATGTAACGAGAAATAATTATGTGAAAAAACAAATGTACAGCACCTTTTCGACGGAAAACACAGCATCGACTTAGGGACACAACATTAAATTGGAAGTGAGCAATTTGAATCACGTTATTCGGAAGCTTCACTCTGCACGGCATCTCAGACGAAGAGCAACACACGGCTATCGCACAAGCCAACAATGTGCTTAATGACTTTGTCTATTAAACTACGATGTTCTTCTAAAACAGAATGAATTGCATAACCTTAGAA
The DNA here is from genome assembly GCA_014220935.1 of Platorchestia sp. MABIK. Lineage (NCBI taxonomy): Eukaryota > Metazoa > Arthropoda > Malacostraca > Amphipoda > Talitridae > Platorchestia > Platorchestia sp. MABIK. Next base: position 307,301 of record JACJUY010000120.1, on the reverse strand, counting down.
TACAATTATGTAATCAACTCAGGAAGAGCATTTTCGTTGTTATAAAAGTTTTTGTTCATCAAATGAAAAATTCTGACTGCAGACAGCAAAAAGTAAACAGCGGTAGTCAGGCACACGAAAATGTTTTCAGTGAACGCGCCTACGATCGAGTCTCGATAAATAAAACAGGTGTGAATTTGATTAGATTATTAGTTAGTTTAAGCCTCCCTATCCGCCACAAAAGCGATCCAAAGAGAGGAAGGAGGAAGGCATCATTTAGTGTATGGAGTTAAGGGAACGCGGAATCTATACAGAAAGGGCATAGAAACAGTAAGTTGAGAAAGAAGTTCATGAAACAAGATCAAAGTTGAAGAAGAAAGTTGGAGGTGCTGAAAAACAGGACAGCAGTGAACCGAAAAAAGATGGTCCTTCACATAACATAAATTCTTTTTTTATTTCGACAAAAAGAAGGCCTACCTCACTCTCAGCTCGGGCCCCCACACATTTCCCCGTGGGAGTCCAGTGTGAATTAAAGCACCAACTTTCCTGCTCCGCGTTGGCTGAGGCTTAATCACAGTGATGAGCGTACAGTTGCTTAAAAGTATAGGTGTAAAAACAGACTAAGATGACTCGTAGGAGAAAGCACATCTTACTAGAATTTGTTTGACTTTAGAGCAGCAACAATATTTCAATAATTAAATAAGATCAAGGACTTGAAGTATATGTAGAATGCAATAGCTTGCGTGTAATACTTAAGAATTATATACATAAACCAAAAAAATTCATTTGAGATGAGTTTTCATTGAAGAATGCACACAACTATTTCAAAGAATGGTAAAGTAAAATAGACTACTAGAAAAAATATTGAATCTTCAATTCAGACTCGTAAATCCTTCCAAACAATTATTTTTTCAGCAAGAACACCGTAAACAGTCCAAGTGCTGCATAAAATGCACTGCCTGGATTCACGAATTCGAGCCCAGACGTCCAGAATTTTTTTTAGAATTTGTAGAGCACGTTTTGTGACGTAATGCGTTACTGCGGCAGAAACATTAATCAATTGACGATCCCGGCATCCCCAAAACAGAGCACAAAGCTGCAATGCGATAACCAAACTCCGCCCGACGAGATACACTGAGCATTCATTATTCTCACATGGCTGCACAGCTTTCGTGCTGCAAGCGCAACGCACGCGTGCTTGCCAAAATTGTGTCTCCGAACACTTTCGCAAGTCATTTTACCAGGCTGACAATTGCATTTCTTCGAATTACTTGAAAGATTATAAGCGTCTACATCTCATGAAAGAATGCATGGCTGATCCCTGATTGCTCCTAGACTCGACAAGGTGTGTCCAGAACATAGAATTCAAGTCTCACAAAACCACACGCTAATGTAAGTGTATCAAGTTTGTTACGGTAGTTCCTAATTGAATAAACCCGAAAAAGATCACATGATCATGTTTCAAAGAGACGAAAATATGAAGAGCAGATATTTTCTATGAAAGAAGCAAGGAACTGACAGGGTATGTAGATCAAAAATAAGATTGGATTTAGATTATGAGTTCGTTTAGACCTCCCAAACCAAAACCATGGTGCTCTAAAAAGAAGAAGGCGAAGGCACTATTTAATATGGAGTCAAGAGAATGCAGAATCTATGCACAAAGTATGTTCCTGCACAAGATCCCATGCGCATAGAAACAGAAAGTTTCAAAGGAAGTTCATGAAACAAGATAGATTAGATTATTAGTTAGTTTAAGCCTCCCTATCCGCTACAAAGGCGATCCAAAGAGAGGAAGGAGGAAGGCACCATTTAGTATGGAGTTTAGGGAACGTGGAATCTACGCAGAAAGTGCATAGAAACAGTAAGATGAGAAAGAAGTTTATGAAACAAGATCAAAGTTGAAGAAGAAAGTAGTAGGTGTTGAAAAAACAGGACAGCAGTGAACCGAAAAAAGATGGTCCGTAACAAAACAAAAACCTATGTTTTTTCAACAAAAAGGAAGCCTACCTAACCCTCAGCTCGGGCCCTCACATAGTCCCCCTGGGAGCGCTAATTCCCATAGATACAATAGTTGTATCCCCCTGAGGGGTATGAAACAAGATAAAAGTTGAAGAACGTTAGAGGGGTTGAAAAACAGGAGAACAGTGAATCGAAACAAAAAAAACTGTTATATTTCACTAAAAGGAATGCTAAACCAACTCTCAGCTTAGGACTTCGCATTTTCCCTTTGGGAGAGCTAATTCCTAAAGAAACAATAGTATCCCTTACATTTGCCAGGCTTTTGGGATTCAATCGCAAAAAAAGGCTTGTTTTTCTAAAGTTACGCTTCTAGTCGAGCAAGTTTTCGCCAGCATAGATGTTACGTAGGTGATCGACATATTTAGCAAAACGTTGATGTTTGGCTAAAACGAAGAGGTCATCTAGAGAACAGAAGTCGAGATGCACGCAGACAGCTCTTATTTGACGGACGAAGATATAGTACAAGTTTTTCTTGTCACGAAATGCTTCACTTGAACAAAACTCAGAAAAAAAAAATTCCGAGCGCTTGAAAGGTAGCCACCTGAGAGCAAGAGGCGCTGAATAAGCAGTCGGAGCACATCTAAACGGTGAGGCAAAGAGGCAATGGTGTACGCACGAACAGTGTTGAGAGTCGTAAACAGGAGCTGCCGGCACGCGAGAAGCGCAGCAACCCTTGTCCTTTCTCACGACTACTTCTAGTGCACTCGTATTTGAAGTTGTATCATCCCAAAACTGCATTTGATCTAGCAAATAAGTCTTTGGTTCGGAACAATAGCTTTTAGATGAACGTGCTGCACAATGACAGAGGCGCAAATTTCAGCATTGCATTGGCAGCAGCTTCTACAGCCGAAGCCCGGAGCAGCAAGCACCTCGACAGGCGTAAAGGTGCAGCTAGCGAACGGTGTGCCGATTAATCGGTACCGACAAAACTGGCACTTTTCACACGAATCAACCTCGGCGAGCTGTAAAAATTGCCCATTCCCACTCAAAATTCGCACCGTCTTAGAGCAAATTCATAGCTGTATTTGTGAACAGTTCAAATTTTCCTCCTTTTGTTTATTAATATTGTATCTAGCGAATTTCGTCCTCTAGAGAGCAAAAAGAAGGGACCATGTAGGACGGACAGTAGAAAACGGGGTATCTTTGCACAAGGTGTGTTCCTACAAGGATACCCTGTGCACTGAAATAGCAAGTTAGGAATGAAGAAGGTGAAAAAAACAAAGAAGGCATGAAAACACAAAGAAGGAATGGAATTTGAAAAAACTAACTGGGTACGAGAGAAGAAGTCCGGCAGTCCTATCTACCGCTGAGGTAACTTGACAATGTCGGCCCCGGAGCCACCAGTCCCATTTTATACGCTAACAAACCCCGCTTACCAAACCCTATTGCACCTATTTCTATAAGCTCCCTATTTCATCTATTTTAATAAGCACTTTCATGCATATTAAAATAAAATTTATTGTTCCGACACAAGGGTGGAAAAGTCTTAACTTAAACCGGTCGCTTAGAAAGTATGCACGTATATACCGAGACACTAAAATAAGCGTCACATCTGGGATTATCTTAGCCAAGGAGGTGGAGCGTGACTACGAATCTTTGGATGTTTTCGCATGGCTCAAACAAAACACATCTTGACCGAACAGCACAGGTTCGAAAGAAAAATCAGCAAAGATGATTTCACTTCAATTTTATATATTATTCAAACATGATTAAATTGGGTTAATTTCAGCCTTCCTAACAGCAACAAAGGCGTTACAAAGAGAGTGGCACCACTTATTATGGACTCGAAAAAACACGGAACCATGCTCAAAGTGCATAGAAACAGGAAGTCGAGAAAGAACTTTATGAAACAAGATAAAAGTTGTAAAGAAAGTAGTAAGAACTGAAAACAGGATAGCAGGAAACCGGACAACGCTCACGAAATATTGCGAGGGGACGCTGCAAACATCGTCTCTTGAGCAGCTGAGAGGAGCGAAACGTATTTAAACGTGAATTTGGTCAGGTGTACGAGCAGCAATTCAATCAGCAAGTGGATTTTCGCGTACCTCCAGTTTGAGCTTCGTTTCGTTTCTCAAAGAGCTGCCGCACAAACACAGCCAGCACTTCACAGGAATTTTGCTTAATGATCCACACGTACACAAAGAAACTTCATTAAGCCAACAGTCCCTTTAAACCATGGCCTGCACTACAGACACACTCAAGGCAAGTCTCAAAAGTATTGTCTTGCGTTTCAAATGAGCAAACGTTTAAGCGACAGGTTTGTTCACGCACATAGGAATTTTAAAATACTAGTCAAATTTTCAAGGATGGACCAAAGAAGCATTTTTCAGCAATTTGTGATTGATTTGGGATAATAGAATTACTAGGGCTATTTTTTAGAAATCTTATGCGTAATATAAAAAGAAGAACCAATGTAACAGGGAACATTCTTTCAATAGCATACATTTCGGAATCTCCGATTCCATCCTCAGTGCAGTAAAACAAAGAAAAAAAACAATATTCAACAAATTGCAGAAACTTTAAGAAACTAATGTCACAATACATACATCAAAAAAGAGTTCTGCTTAACCATTAAAACTGAATTTGTAAACATTCGAAGCCATACGTACACATGCGCCTGAATTCTAGCAATCAAACAAACACGAAATAACATCAACACAAAGAAACAGAACTATACACACATTCGAACACCCTTCTGCACTTCTATCTGATTTCATTGCACTTTGATCATAATTTAACCGGGGTCTATTGGTGAAAATAAACAAGGATTCCAAAATTCTGAGGTAAAATTAATCTGTAGCTCTGCAAAGCGTGGAGAAATTAGAACTTTCATACGGATGGTTTGAACTATGGCAATTATCTCTGATAGCTGACTGGGATACCGACATGCCCAAAAAGAATCACGATAGCCCATGAAAAATGTTTTCAATGGAAAGTTAGGACTCCAGAGGCGTGCGAGAGTTCACGTTTAATGAACATGTACATTTGGCGAGAAACACTGAATTGCAACATATAAAAGATGACGTTTGCAGAAATGCGAGTATCTGTTCTAAGACATGAAATTGAAAAGTTTTAGCTGGAGATATTTTTTCTCACAAGATCTGTGTGCACCGAAATTCTCACACTAATAATGCTACATCCAAGGTTTAAAAGTTTGGACAAATTTTTTCAAACAGTTGAACGAAGTATTTTACAAAGGTTAACACTAGATTCAAATCCCCTATAATGAGTAGAAAACATTGATGCAATTAAGAGAGTAATTGCTCAGAACACTAGTCCATCAACCGAGGCTAGATCCAACGAGCACAAACTAACAAGGAGGAAGTTGAGGTATCCATCACACCCTCGGAACACTCAGACCGCATGACAACGTCCAGCGGTGATGCGCTGTCATGTAGAGCACTGCATGTCCAGGGGAATGCAACGTTTCACTCCGAGTCCACGAGACCACTTGCCAAGCTTCCCCAAGTCGATTGGGTCAGAATTTGCTGAAGAATACGAACGATTTTCCTAGACAGCAAACTTGAAAACTTTTGAGCACACGATGATGGCGAAATTTTCCATCCAAACTGCTACTGTCTTAGATTACTACATAATGCTGCTCCAGAGTAGACGCAAGCTTTCCCATGCAGAATTACAGCAACACTAAAACAATTTTATTCCCATTAAGGTCCGATATTTCACAGCTACGCGAGTTTCGGAAAGCGAGTGCAAGCACTTCCATGAATTAACTTTCTGCTTTCACAGCCGGCTCTCCGAGCTGTGCACTTCTATACTAGCCAGAGTGATTGATAAAGAGCGCTAGAGGATAAAATAATTCACGTTTATTCATCATCGATACCAAAAAATGACGTGCTAGCTGCAAAAATGAAAACTAACGCTTCACGTGTCATAACGCAGAAATTGCCGTCGCTGAACAATAGAGACATTCGGAGCAATTTTGATAACAAAATAAAATACTTTCGCTCAAAAATGACGTATTTTCCTCTGCGAACAGTAAACTCGAAATTATGATTGATTCAAGCCGGAATGATAGGGGAAGAGACACCATTAAATGAGCGCTCAGTTTCCTGTTAAAGAGTTTGTACGGAGGAAAGGACGGTTAGGTAAGTAAAAATGAACCATAAAAGCGTCAAATAAAAATTAACGAGCATGAAATAAGGGATGCGAGTATACTCACATACTCTCTTCGAGTCCCCGCACTCAGCGGCGGTCAGCTTTTTATAACGGGAATTCGTGCAATAGGAATGAGAATACTGTAATTCCAGTTGCAGATTAGTGTTAATGAAATTGAATTCATTCTAGCGGCAATGAAAACGTCTAATAAATGTATCTAACACTGGAGAAAATAGTTTGTAGTTGGAATAGACACTCACTTTCTCCCGCGGAAGCACGCAAGACCAAGAGGAATAAAAGCGTTGCCGTTCCCAGGCAGCACTAAACTCGATGTTTAGGAGGCTTCTAATTGCCTAACGACGTCGTAATAGAAAAGTGGCTCCTAAGTCAATAAGAACGCAAATTTAGGTTATTAAAATTTTTTTCATGGCCCAGAAAACAGACCACACTGCTCTTCCAGCAAATAGAGAAAGAACGATGCGCAGGAGGTGAATATTCGTCTTAATAGAACACAACAAAAATTCGCTACCAAAAATGTGCTCAACGTTTGTGTAACTCAAACAGATGAACTGACCATTTGAAACCCGAGATTGCATTCACAAATTTAAGTTTTTCGACATCACTAATCGAAAAAAGCAAGATCCTACCTCGTTTCACATCAATAACCACGCAGTGTTCACCTCGGCCGTTCCCAAGCTTAGACAAATAGCGAGTCCTATCCTGAATCTAATTCTGCCATTTTCTAAATTTTTTATGACTCAACGCCTCATTTACAATACGAAACTGTGCTTTTCGTGATAATATGGACTCGGAAATCTAATAGGAAAGCGCTCAAAGTTGGTTTGAAGTGAGCGGAGCAAAATGAATAAAATTCTCACACATCAACATTGAACATCAATAACCGAGGCGCATATGCATGACCATGTTGCAGGCCAGACCAATAATCTCCGAAAATAGAAGCTCTTTCGCCTAGGGGAAGAAATGCTCTATTTTTCCAGGAAAAGAAAAGAAAGTAAATCCTATCGAAGCAGCTGCAATAACTATGTAGTGTCAATATCGCAGGGCTATTCGAAACCAAACACTAAATGGATTGCTGGAAAACCATACGGACGCGCCATTACACAAGCCACACTGGAAATAATTACTGGGCATACGTTGCACCATGTGCAACGAAGATCGAACAATTCAATGCGCAAGAAAATTCAATACGCTTCACTCGGCTAAGGAGATCCCCACACAGCTAGCAATACCAGATTACGCTTCCTCCACAACAACATAAGCCAAAAGCTGGTCTCGATAACCAAACTTAATACACACAGATTATTTACTTAAAGCCATGTGATCCCGTTACATTAGAGAAACTCTTGTTCATTCTTCTGTATCGTGTTTTTAGAAGAAAAGGTTTCTGCCTCTACAGAAATAGCAAGACGATACAATGACTAACACAAAACTAATATGAGAAATTTGACCGTTGATTGGAGTAAAGCGACAGCTTATTAAGTGCTTAAGGCGAATTAATTGTAATTGAACGTAAATTAGTCAGTTACACTTGACTGACCTTAGTAACCCGCGACGGTAATTTGGCAAGTCATTCCTTGGAACAGTTAAATTTAACTTGTAGTATTACCTAGTCTCATTTCTTCGAATGAATTTTTGATTCAAGGAATAATTGAGATTGAGAGCTCTTTGTCATGAAAGTTCGATAAAGTTCATCAAGAAATGCTTAAAACCGAGTTTAAAAAATTGGTATGACAGAATAAGCTAAAGAACATTAAGAAAAGAGATTATGTTCAAGGAATTGTGAAAAATATCTTCAACATGGGGAAAAATTTCACTAGATCGTAAAATCTATTCCAGTTCGTCAATGAGGATCAAAGTCGAAGAATCGACTGAATTTTCGAAATAAATTTGTTGGCAACATTCTTCAATGGAAATAGTCAGGTTCCGGACATCATGGCCGTTATTGGATGCATAAGCGTTCGCGTCAATATATTAGTACTTATTATTGAGGAAAATTCGCTGCGGATATGGTCAAAATGTGCATAGTTCATGACTGCATTACGGATTGGACGGTGTTTTCTTCTATCTGCCGCGCAAGGTTGTCCAGTCAGCTCCGCTAGGAGAAGTTGAAACAAACAACAAAACTCCAGGGAAACTTAACGCCTCGTGTCGTATCAAAGACGGGAGCACAATCACTTAAGCTGCTTGTGAAAACAAGTATCGAACAATTCAATTTTTGACGCACCAGTTAAACGCTCATGAGTAAAATTTGAATATCACGATTCAGAATTTACAGATCTAATACGTGGAGTAAACAGTAAAACTTTCGAAGTCGGAAACGATGATTAATCAAGAACGGCTTCATCAAAATTGAAGGTAGAAACAATTTATTTTCTATTGACTGCACACACTAATAAGACAGGTTTGTACGCGGCTCAAAATAACTACTGAACCACAAGTGACAGCCTCACATATCAAGAAATAGGAATAAAAAAATAGAGTTAGACGAGTTCAGCAGAATAACAAGTTTGCCACTTCCCGAAAATGAAATAGAAGTCCACACCTCGAAAATGAAATTGAAGTTCACACCTCGAAAAGGAAATAGAAGTCTACAGCCCGAAAATGAAATAGAAATCTACAGCCCGAAAATGAAATAGAAGTCCACACCTCGAAAATGAAGTTCACACCTCGAAAAAGAAATAGAAGTCCACACCTCGAAAATGGAATAGAAGTTCACACCTCGAAAAAGAAATGGAAGTCTACAGCATGAAATTGCAAAGGAAGCCACACCTCGAAAATGCAAAGGAAGTCCACACCTCGACATTGGAATAGAGGACGTCACCCCGGAAATGAAATAAAAGACCACACCTCGAAAAAAGAATAGAAATTCATACCTCAAAAACGAAATAAACACTAGACATGAAAAGAAAGTCCATATCTCAAAATTGAAGTCTTCTACACTTCTAAGATGGACATAAAGTCTACACAGCTAAATGTCAGTAGATTATCACAGCCAATACCACATTCACCGCAAGCAACTCGAGCATAGTTCTCAAGAACGCTGAATTTCCTAGGAAAGAAACAAATCACGCACCACTAGCAAATTCATGCTGAGAAACGCTACTGAATTCTGCCCTTTCTTCAGAATGGATTAAATCCTTAACACACGGCGATGAATTCTATTTTTCTTAACTGAACAGAAAGATTTTATTTTTCAGAAGTGCACACATTGAAAGCAACAGTGAATTTTCAACAGCTTTGGACATCAAACAACGACAATAAAATAACGCTTCAGTAACGTTAATTAGATCGCTGACCCACCCTCAAAAATGCAAAATGAAAAGGTTTTTCCTTTATTGGAATAAGTTGGCCAGCGCCAGCAGGTACAAATCGCTCAATGAAAAAATTGCATTGAGAAAATAAGCTTCATGAAAAAATTATAAATTGAGATTCTGCAGAATATCATGCACGAAAGAAATTTCATAAAATAAAAAATAAAAGAGGGTAAGCATACCTATATTTCCCCATGCCATGGCGCATTAGGTTACGAAATACTGCGCCGACCTTTCAGAGGGAGGTCAAGTAAAAAAGAACCGAGTCCTTACTAGCAAAAGCGCACATTTCTTACTTGTAAACGAAAGCATAAGTTACAGAAGTAAACGAAGTAGTTGACGGAGGTCGACACTCGGGTGGTGAAAATGACAACAAATTTCGACATACGAGCATTAATTATTATAATAATTCAACGAGGTGAGTACTCACAGTAGTTCCCCGACTTTATGTCACTGCCACAGTAACGATAAGGTCCAGCTAACATACCTGAAAAATGAGAGATAAAATTTACCAACCAACTTAAAATGACCGAGAAACAAGACAAATTATCACTGACATTTTTTTGTTACTTCAAGCTGTTCAATATTTCAGCTCTAATGCTGAGAGAACTGAAAAAGTTTTATAAATTATTTAGGAAGACAACTGAAGTAAATCTCATAAGCTTAAAATAGAGTTTTAGCAAAAAGTTTGACGAGAAAACAAGAGGCTGAAATAAGAGACAGCTCAAGATATAGAGCATGACGAAGAGCAGAAAAAGTCAAAACACCAATAAAAAAATCGTCGAGACTGCAATAAGGTAGGGAAGGCTAGACTGCGCGATGGCGTAGAGAGTAGGGCAATTTCTCAGAGTGCCAAGCCAAGGCATTTGATTGTGTCTATTTATTACGGAATGCGTCTCATTACACGGTTCACTGCATCGCAGACAGATGGAAGCTCACGTGCTAACAAATCGTACGCAGAGCTCAACACAGGCCGTCGTTCGGCCATGCAGGCATGAGCGCGCTCAACTCGTTACCAGGACGGGCTGAGTGCGATGATATTTCTTGCTCTCATGAGCTCATCTCATATTTTTCCCAATCGCTTCATATTTAGAGAATCGTGAGCTTGTTCAAGCAGCCGTAAGCCCTAAGGGGCTTTCAGGTTTGTTGCACACAAAAATTTTAGATTCAAAAGCAACTGAAGTTTACTATTGGCGCAATTACTTATTGGAAATTTCCTTTTTAAAGGTGACAAAGACAAAAATTGGAAATTTCAGGGTAAATTATCGCTGGAAATCGGTGCTATTCGAATGCGACAACAAACTTCACACATGAGAAACCCATTTGTTGAATGACTTTAAAGTTTAGTTTTTAGCAATAATATTTACAGAATTGCTACACTTCTCAACACCCCTTCAGTTATTACAATGGTTCCACAAATTGTGAGTGACCGCAGTTGTCAGGAAATAGTTTATTAATTATGTTCAACATTTCAATTCAGTGAAAAACAATGCTTTTGCCTCTTTAATTGGAATTTGAAAAAATCATGTCACTTCTCTTACTAAGCAGTGATAAAAAAAGTGACGGAACGCAAAATTAAAACACCAAAAAATCAGTGTCTGAACAACTCCAAGTTTTAGAACAAGCTTTGCGCGATAAACAATGCAGGTGTACTTAATAACAACAAATTTTATGAACCGGAAGATGATTTCCAATACATTCCTTTTTTAGAACTTCAACACACTACTGAGCCAAGAATATTGATCAAAATTTTTAAAGAAAAAACATCAGCATTATTCTTGTTTCGAAGAAGAGATCTAGCAACCCTAGAAGGAAAAAGTTGCTTATTTAAAGTGACAAATGGAGGATATTTAAGGTGTTCCATGATCGAAATGTTCTCAGAAAATTTTAACGAGAAAACTCTACGGTGTTAACGAACCACTTTCAGCATGCCTCTACAGAATGGTTACAACTCGTTCTGCATCGTTGAAGAATACCATTTCACTATCATATTTCAGCACTGTTTGAGCCCCTGAAAGCATCTCATCATCAGCAGCAGGAGAGAACAGCGGTACGCCATGGGGAATACAGAGAGAGCAAGCTGTACATTGTACATTTCTACAGGCCGGTATGCGTATTCTGCAAGTAATATGAACTCAGATCAGAACATTTCACGACTTCGGTTTTACAACGGAACACAAAAAGTTTCTTTACTATACATTGGAACGATTCAAATTTGGAAGAGATAAAAGGTGAAACTGCATAAAAAATTCATTCATAAAATTTTTCACCCACGACGAAACTTTTAGCATGAAAATAACATTATTTAAAATAGGAACAGCTCGGTGTGCGTCAATACCTGACACAGAGAACGAAAAAAATTATTCAATACTCTGAAGACGACAGACCTGAACAGCTAATTATTGCCTCGAAAAAATTATGTTCGGGGACATCTGCCACTGAAACAAGTCTTCCACGCAAGCAAAAATGAAGCGCAAATGTATATTTTAAGTTCACTTTCAAAGTATACGAAGAAACTCGATAATTATTTAACAATATTTCAGAGATTTAACCGTGATATTTTAGAAGTAATTTTGAATGTCTGTGGGAAATGTTAGTTTTTTTCTGCAAATAAAACGAGACATGCGGAATAAAATTAAATTAGAGAAAACTAATAGTTCAAGGAATCTTCCGCATTCGTTAGGAAGGTCGTTGAAACTCTTGATAAAAAAATCCTCATAATTTTGTTCAGTCAAATACAGGGCACCTTCAGCAGAGTTAAAACGACGGAAATTCACGGAATACACCCTAGACGAATATGCGAAGCAACCATTGCATAAATACGAGTATTCCATTGGACTATGTGCCGACTAACCAGCCGTTTGATATTGTCGAAGTTGCGTAAGACTCATTCACTAATTGAGTTTTAGATGGCAGAAATTAGGCGCACAGCGCGCTGCGGGAGGAGTTCCGCTCTACCTCGTTCTGAGTTAGACACCGAGAAGCAAGGCTTAATTAGTGAGGATACTCAACCCCAGTTCATGAAAGACAATGCAATGGGAAAAAGAGAAATAGACAGAGAGATAAAACGGCTTTTGCTCACGCGCTTTCCCTTTCAAAGGAAGGGTCAAGGCACAAAAACAACACTCATTAATCAGAGGCAGTGAGGCCTGAAACTGTGGAACGCAGCTCTAAGATAAGCAAGCCATCATAACTGCGCTGTTCCGCCCTGCGAAGCTCGTGCTGAAGCGTGCGCTGGTCTACACAATACTGCGCACAGCTAAACCTGCTTTACGGCCAGTATCTCACCATTTCCTTGTACGAGATTTGCTAACTTCTCATTTGTAGATTCTTAAAAAACTCGAATCAACTTAAAAAATACCTTATTTTACACAAGTAATTTTCAATCTTATATTTGCAAATACCACGTGCGAACATGAATGCTAATAGCAGGAAAATAAACGTGTTTCACGCGATGGAAATTTGTTCAAATTATACACCTTAAATGAGATTTTCAAACAACTAAAGTACTGAAAATATTAACTACAAAGCACAGCAGCTGCCTGCACATAAGTGAGCCCTTTGAAACGACTACACTCGAAATTTCATTCCGAAAATGTTTTATCAATGCACATTAATACCGCATCATTTTCAATAACCAACATATAAATAAACTTATTTTTACACTCCTTAAAATGATCCAATCTGAAGACCATTCAAAGGAATCATTCCATGGTTTTTCTAGAAAAATTCCCAGAGAAATATTTCGAATGCTACATAGTGACAATTCCTGATAAGGAGGCTGTACAAAAACTCAGTGCAGAGCTCGAAGGGAGCGAGTAAACAAACAGGAACATTTGACACAAAGACATCGTTGGCGTAGCCAGCGCATCCGCGCACCCGCGAGTAGCTACTCTAGAAATGAACAGGAATGTCTCAGTGCATTCATACAAAAAGCATGTTTCTTCCAAGACGTGGCACTAAACGACATTATATTGTAACATGATATCACAGCAAAGAGTCGAGCGCGTTCCAAGTCGATATAGGGATGACCTCAGACAGCCACAACACAAGTTTCAACCTAAGAGCAAATCCTTCAAGGAAGTAAGCGCACATAACCGGAATGTTAGGAAAAGTTGCTAGCTTTTCATCATTTTAGCCGGATCGACCAAATTTTTGCTATTGGAACTAGTTACAAAAATGAAGAACACGTAAAACCGCGAGCCATGATAACTGATTAGCAAGCAATATACATGAAGAAGGAAGGAAGACGGATCTTGCACAAGCGTTTTAATATTTAGAAAACGTAAGCAATAATTCAGCGGTTTCGCTCGATCTTAGGAGTTCATTGAATATCAAACCCAAATTTACAATGACAGCTGCACGAGCATGTGGTGTCATTTAACCTATAAGACATCTTCAATTTCTTCTAAAACAGATCGATTTAATAGCGCCAGAGAAGCTGAGAAGCGAAGTAAGTTCGCACATACATAGCTCCGCAGAAACGAGGCCTGCGCAGAGCTGCCGCATCACGGATACGCTCGACACTTTATTACGAACAGTGCAGTGAGCATAATGAGCTCAGCTGATGCGTTGTGGCATAACAAGTGAACTTTATGTCCATCCGTGCATGCCTCTACGCTTGTCCGAGCGTCTCACTTTCTAAAATACCTTAAACTTTATTCTCTGGCACGATTTGACGTTAAAAAAAAGTAATTTCTGCTCTTTCAACTTTGAAATAATGCTGCGTTTAGAAATTAGCTCAGATCCGAAGGAATTAGGTTATCAATTGTACTTTATTAACCGATAAGTATTAGTAAGTTTAAGATTCAGCAGTATGAAATGCGACCCGAAGGAAGCCAAGAGTCAAGGACTTCAGAGTCAGGCAGAAAACGGGGTATCTCGGCTCAAGATACGTTTTTTCACAGGAAGCCCTGCTCATAGAATAAGCAAGTTAATAATGAAGAGAAAGAAAAGAGTAAAGAAGGCAGGAAAACACAAAGAAGCACAGTGATCACGAGAAATAGAAGTCGAGTAGACCTATCTACAATCTAAAACTGAAGTAACCTAATAGTATCTCTGCTGGGGACACCAGCCCCTTAGTATCTTACCGAAACCTATACGGTACTTATCATTTGCCTCCATTGACAAGTTTAGAAAGACACACTACTTCCACACTGATTGAAAAAGTTCCTCAGAATAAACTTTCCTTACGAAGAGTTTATGTCATTTGAACATTAATCGCCAATCCAAGCGATATTTCAATTTAACAGGCCTCTTGTTCGTGCATCCACATAAAACGAATCGCCAACACCTCCACCAAATCCTTGTAATTGGAGGGAAAAGACACCAGATTGAAGTGGAAATTTTAAAGAAATAAGCGCAATTATTAAGAAATAACATTACTGTAAGCCCGCATCCTAGATAGTTATTTTTCTACGTTTAATGCTTCAAGTACATCACATAAAAAGTTGAAACTTGGATTTATTCCTCATTTTCATCTCTTTAGACTAGAACACAGCGGAACAAATGATGGGTGTCGAAATATTTGCCTACCAAACAGTAATCATAAATAAGAGAAGTAAAAGTGATAATAACAAAGGTAGAGACGTGGGAAAAGTAGTCGAGATTACGTCGGTGCACAGCTCGAGACAAAAGAAGCAAGCAAGAAAGCAGGCGCTCACGGCACATTCCAGCAAACGGACTGCGCTGTAAATCAAAGCGAAGTAAGTGGAGGTGACGCGGCCAGGCACACCAAGTTAACATTAAGAGCGAGCGGGCCGGCAGCGGGGCCCCAGGGTGGCATATTAAGGGACTTTTCTTCCTTCAAGTGACACTTGGATCAGATTAATTGCATAGCACAGGCACCTTACGTGATTAATGGCGCGCATCGCCAACACCGCCACCAAATCCTTGTAATTGGAGGGAAAAGACACCAGATTGAAGTGAAAAGACCACACATCTTGCTGAAAAGGAACGCACGGAGCACAGGCAAGCTTAGCAAGCAACGAAATATTTCACAACATAACTTAACTGAATGAGAGGTTACTGCTGATACGGTAGATCATATGAACACAAGTTTGGAAACGGGCACTACATGCATATATAATTAGCTACAGGAGAATCGATGGCGCATTTAGCTGACACAGTGTTACAGTAGCACATCTCTCTAACATGAACGGAGAAGTGCGCTAACGAATATTGCATTTCTATAATAGCTTACTTATTTATTAGTTTAAGTCGGCCTAACCACAACATAGATGAACCCGAATGAGGAAGGAGGACAGTATAATTTCGTGTGAAATTAACGCAAGAAAGTGCCCTTACACCCTGAGCACTGAAACAGCAAGACTAAAGAAGTATACGAAGTAAGATAAGCATTGAGGAAGAAAGAAATATGTCATGAACAAAAGACAGCGGTGAACAGAAAAAGACGGCCCATTGCAGTACAAGAACCTGTTTCATTTAATTTTAAGTTAGCTCGTCAAAGATAGAGAAAATCACGAACCCCTTCGCAGCAGCTGGCACAAGTTTGGTCTCCCACTAGGGGCTTCTAGATAAAACACCGGGTGAAGAGGTTAACGCGAAAATTTTACAGATATTAATGTTATTAATATAACACATTCAATTTATTGTGGCTGCATGACAGAATGGTACGCAATGCTGTACCGAGTGGCAACGTAAAAAAATCACTCATTGAAGTGTTCAACACAGTCGGAGAAGATACCTAGCATTCTTGCGTGCTTCTAATTGCGTTATAACTGTTCGCTTGATTTCTCCAGCACTTTATTCGTATAATCGGACCAAACAGATAAAGAAAGCTGGATGTTTTCGCTTCAGATTCTGAATTCATCTCTATTAAGGTTTTCCAGCGCAAATTTCAACGCCATGCACGAAATCGGAAATAGCAATGCCACGCTAAAATACCTCCGTCTGATATTCGAAGAAAAAAGTTCTACGGAGGTGCTGTCATTGCGATATAGAAGTATCAAATGTAAATTTTGTGACAAAAATTTATACGTTGATACTACTCAGTTCAAAATAGTAAGCTGTAAATAATAGCAAACGTTAAACCATAAAATAAGCATAATAAATAAATTTTCCCCAGCTGATAGAATAGGAATACAACCAACTCAGTAAGGAGACTTGAACGCGTGTTGGAGAGCGATCTACCGGCGCAGCCAAGCATAACTGGAGACATGCAGTCTAAGCAAGCCAACGCGCATTTGTGAGCCCAAACAACAGAGATTAGCTCAAAACACGGCTAATATCCTATATTATAATAAATTTAACGGGCTTTGAATACTTATATAGAGAAGCATCAACAGCAAAAATTCAGTGCAAAATTACGAAACTACTAGCTTAGTACAGATATTGCTAGACTTGGCTTTCAAAAAGTTTTCATTCGAATTAGAAAAAAATAAATAAAGAGTCGGCTTTCACTTCTCTAATTACGTTCATTAGGGAGAATAAATTAGGGTATGGAAACCAGGTTTAAAGGCCAAAATGCTCGAATTCGAGAAAAACACAGAAGCATCGACAGTTTTCCGAGATACTGAATGTATAAATTATTTTAATTACAAAACTGTTCAGGGTAACCGCTACGCTTGTGAGTTCCCCATTAGTTATGGTCAGCCGAGAGACGAAATCGAATGCAATTATTCTAAATTGCAAAAATCAAGCACCTACGAGGAGTTTACATCTAACCTTTGAGTTATGTATGAAATCAAAAGCAGGCAGCACATCTTATATAGATAGTCTTACTGAATTATGTAGCCCTAAATCATACATAAATTACGTTTTGAATTGTAGTGGTAACATTTACTAGGGTCGGCTCGAGAAGACGGTCATTGAAGACTACGGAGCCAAATGACGGTTACAAGCACACAGCACCTCACCTGGAAGCACACGATGCACACGCAGAAAGGATGATGACGAGGGAACTGCATTTTCAACAAAGTCGCTAACTTTCGAGTCAATATCCAGCAGATGTAGAGACTGCAATTTACTTCACTCGCTCTAGATGCAGGTCAAACTCGCTACAAAGCTTGTGATCTTTCAGAAAACGAGATAAAAAATTTGTTTTGATTTGTTACGACTTGTTTCATTGATTCGCATCAGAGCGGAATTAAGATTCTGAGCTTATCAGTCGATATCTACAAAAAACTAAAATTTACAAGACAAAGAACACTCCAAGTTAACTCTCGCTTAGCTCTCATTGATGTAACGCCGGTAATGAGCAATTTACATTGAAAATTCTAAAATTGGAAAAGATTACTAATCGCTCGTAATCTGAGATCGCCATGAAATATAATTGTTCGTTTTCGAATAGTTCAAGCAAATACATTACACCGCATCATGTCAGTCGTAATGATTTCAAGTTAATTTCAGCCTCCCTTACCACAACAAAGATGTTCTTAGAGAGGAAGGGTGAAGGCACCGCACCATTTAGCATGGAGTTAAAGGGAACGCGGAATCTATACAGAAAGTGTGTGTTCCCGCACAGGATCCCATGCGTGTATAAACAGTAAATTGAGAAAGAAATTTATGAAACAAAATAAAAATTGAAAAAGCAAGTAGAAGTTACTGTAAAAAGACCGAAAACAGATAGTTCGTAACAAAACAAAAGACCTATCCTATTTTAACAAAAAGAATGCCTATCTATACCATTAGCTTGGGACCTCACATATTCTCCCTGGCCTGGGAGCGCTAATTCCCATAGATGCAATAGTTGTAGCCCCCTGAGGGGGAACTAAAAAAGAATATTTTTATAATTTTTCTCTCTGAGTGAACGAGTTCAGGCGCTACACGTCTTCAAAATGAAGTTGTGCCAGTAAAAGTTCATTTAGACCAAACGTTTCAAAGCGTCTAATTCGTTCCAATAGATGGTTGAAAACACTATTTCATAAAGTACGTGTTATTAATGACTTTTTTAGTTTTTTGAATTCAGCAGAAGCAGGTGAAAGAGTGACTTGAACACGTCAGACGTTCTACCCCATACGAGCACGTCATGTGTTCGTGATGAAGTTTAAAACAAGAGGTGAGGAGTTCCAGGGCCTAGTATATTCCATTATCTATTGTAAAGTACTACGCTTCCAATTCCTATACATTTAATCCCACCGTGAACTCAGGGGTCTGGGTACAGTCCAATAACGATACTTGGTACTAAATTTTTCTACATAAAATTCGTTTATAATGAATACAAAAATTTAGAAGCCGGAATTCGCTGGTAATGATTATATTCGCAGAAAAATAAACTGAAAAATATGATTTAATTCAGGTCTAGAATCAATTTTCTTCCATAATAAAGCTACGAAATAAGTGAAGCAAGAAAATTTTGTGCGAATGGAAAAAATTACATGTGTCACTTCCCGATAAAATTGAATAACTTTGGGAAAGAGTTAATTCGAGGAGCGAAACATCATAAGTGAGAATACCCGAGTACTGCATGGCATGAGTATGGGAGCGCAAGGCCTGGAGAAGGGAACACCAGAGACGATCACAGTGAAGCACAGGCGGTGCAGTGCGCGGCAGCGAAGTCTGCCCCGCACTGAGCGCGGCGCAGTGCCAGGCCGCTAAGATAAGGGCTGATAAGTCCGCAAAGTTCCGGCCGTGCCAGCCTTAAAAAAAAACAGCTAATGAAATGCGCCACACTAGTGTCGGTCCTCACGCAAAACCTGGCTGGCGATGTATGCACATGCACACTGAACAGGATCACTTGCCTGTGAAACACTGCGGCTCATTTCCATAAGCGCATTTTTGTGCCCCATAACTGACTACCACCAACTTAGCAAATAATTGGTGAAAAAAATTTTGCGAGTGAAAATCATAATAGCACAGAAGACAACTCGAACTCCTGCAGGTGAAAATTGATATTTGATGTTGAGCTTAATTACGGGTTTCTAGTTCCGACGTGTGTGAGAATTCATCTTCGTAACGCAGATATTCGTAGCGTAGATCATGAAATAAATTAGCGTTGATTGTAATCATAAGTTAGTTTCATCGTCCCTTACCACAACAAAGATGTTCAAAGAGAGGAAGGATGAAGGAACCATTCAGGATGGAGTCAAGGGAACGTGGAATCTATGCACAGAATTTATTTTCGCAAGATTAGGAATCCAGATAGAAGTTGAAGATAAAATTCAAAGGTGTTCAAAAACAGGACAGCAGTGAACCAAAAAAAGTTGGTTCTTAACAAAATGAAAAACACGTTTCATCTCAACAAAATGAAGGCCTATCTAACTCTCAGCTCAGGATCTCACATTTTCTCCTTAGGAATGCTAGTAATAAATTAGTGTTGAAGTCCACGCAAGCAAGAGAAAAAACACACTGAGTATTGTAACGCAGAAAGTGAAAGTGAATACGTCGCAAAACATGAATTTCACGTTAGAATTTGAACTTCATTGACTGAGAGTAATTTTATTGAACTACTCGATTGCTTGCCATGATTTCCCCTCCTTTCACATACGTACACTGACTGGCCACTGGTATACACATACACACACTGGTCATCCCATATCACGTTCAATGACTGGTCACACCAAAGCAGCGGGGTAATTTACAAGAAAAATGTTCTAATAATACCGTCAATAATGACCATCATGTCAACACACGAGAGTTCCTTTCTGTGTAACATTTTGGAAAGCTTTTACGAATGATCAGTTCATAATTTATTTGAAAATATGCTCGAAAACGAAACGTAATAACAATTCAGAGATTGACCAACATTTGTTTGCACGTCTTGAAAATTTCCTTGCATCGCAATCTTAAGAACGAATAATAATAATAACACTGAAAGATAGCAGTAAACAACGCCCACGCAACTTGAGACAGAAGAAGTGCATGAAATTTAAGCTGAGGCGGCCGTCGCTGGCTGGACAGCTGAGTATCATCGTGTGGTCAAATCAATTGATGAGCGAGGTGTTAAACGCTGCTCTAACAAAAGGAGGAGGCGTGAAGCCTCCAACACCAGCGGTAAATAAGGAAGCCTCAATAGAGGCACCGACAGGTACCAGGCACCGACACTGGACACAAAATTATAGGGTGAAGTGACCACAGGAACGCATTTACCTGCCTAGTCGCTGGTGTGCTTCACGAACTTCTACACAAACATGTTCGGGCAAACATTGGAGAAATAATTGATGAATGATCGGAAACTTGATAACACTCACGGCAGTGATTCGAAGATTTGCTCAAAATTTAGAATTTCATTTACATTCAAATTACGTACGCAATTATTTGAGAGCGCAATGAAAACAGTCGTATTTGAAAGTTCATCGAAGTTACTAATTAACAAGTTCAAAGGATGAAAATTGTCATTTTTCAATATTTCTTATTCGAAGGCGATACAATACACGGCTAAAATTTTTCTTCCTGGAAAAGATGGGCGTTTTTTCTCCCGTTTAGAGTTTACCAAAGGAAATTACAAGAAAAATCATCCCTCTAACTTTTAAGTCTAAAATTTTTCCACCTTTCGAGTTGTGATGCAGACATAAAATCCGCAGCATATTGCGCACCCACGCAAAAATGTGGACTGCATAGTGGGCAGCTTTTCATTCATGAAGTCCAGTTGGTAGAAAAGAGTTTCCGTTCTATGGCCATCCAAAATCTAGAAACGAACTTTTAATCAAATCCGGAGTCCAAATAGCCCCACAAAGATGAGCTGCTCAGCGTCGAGGGAAAGCTTATATTCACTCTCATTGGCCGATGCTTCAGCCAGAGTGAGGGTTGTTTCGGCCGCTCAGGGTTACCATGGTGATCATCTCATGAAGCTCACTGAATACTTCTTCCTCAGAAAATGGCGCAGAAATACCATTTTCTTCTCATCTGTGTTATTTTTAGGATGCAGCCTTTCATATACCTCTGTATAAAACATAAGTTTCTTTTTTACGCTCGATATTATGAGACCCCAATAACATCAACAGCAACTCTTGAAAAATTTCTGAACCATTCACATGAAAAAGCATTTAGCTGGCTAAAATTCTTCATCTAATTTCAAGCGAATTCTTTTTCTCCCATAAAAATTTGAAGCGGCATACTCTTCAAACGGTGAGTACAAATGAAGTTTAAATGTATTGCTACTCATCAACAACACAATAGACTAGGAGTCCAATACCATTTTGCTATGGCTGTGGTTAGACCCGCATGTATATTAAACACTGACACAGTATAACTCTTAGATAGCACACTTCCTCCTGTTCCCTAATGTAAATTAATGCATTTAATCTCTTCTCCAGAGCAAGCGAACGAATTTACACCACTCACCATTTCAAGTAAGCATCAAGCAGTAATTTGGCAGAGCATATCCTCAGCTAACATGTGTGAAAAATTCTTTGAATGCTCTGTAATGGCTTCTTTCCAATATTCTGACTTAATGCTCGTATAATGCGCTCAAAACTAATTCACAATTTTATCCAGTTTCCATTCCTGATTCATACACAACTAAAACAATCGTAATTTTCAAATGGTACAATCTAAAGTGAAAAATTTCAAGCACACAAACTGCCATCAAAGAGGACCAACGGTTGGATCAAATATGGAATGGTGTCGAAGAGACAGGTGGCGTGAAACAAAACACTGACAGACGAACTAGTACAACGTAATTGTAGAAAACAGATGAAAATGATGGTAGCCACAAATATGGGTTCGTAATGGCCAAAGAATAAATTTTTCCTTCAGAATTATTCTGTAATCGCATTATGCAGAACGAACAATAACATCACTTGAACAACATATCAAAAATAAATAATTTCGGAAAAAAATGAAAATTATACATAACAAATTGAATCAGTGCCTTCAAACATGACTTAGAACTTCAACTAGGGCAAATATCTGTAGAACTAGCAGGCAAGGTGTGCTCGACTATTGATTGATTTGTAAGATTCTATGAGCCTCCCTAATCACTTCGAAGACGAATGCAATATTTAGTATGGAATCAAGGGAACGAGGAATCGATGCATGAGGGTATCCTGCAATAGGTGTGCAGAAGCAGCAAGTTTATCAAACAAGATGGATGGCAAAGAAAAAGACAAAGGTGCTGGAAAAAATGACAGCAGTGAACCGATCAAGATGGTCCATAGCAAAACAAAAACCCTTTCCATTTCAACAAAAGTAAGGCCTACCTACTTTTTAGCTCGGCACCTCAAATCCTCCTCCTAGAAGCGCTACTTCTTGTAGATTAAATTACTATACTCCTCGAGAAGACCGTGCGTCCGCATTATATCAGCCGAGTGACAGTTGGAATGGAAGATGATCAAGCCTAACAATCGCAACATAATTCCCCACAAATCGTGAGAGCCAGACTTGAATGTATGAGAAATGACAGCAAGACACAAACACCGTAGATTTTACTTACAGTAAACTCCGGTGGCTCACAGTTTAACAGAGACTCGACTCTAAATTTGAAGCACATGTAAGAATGCAGACAAAATGTTGTGTTCCGTGATACACTGGGTCTCCCCAAACGCAAAACGAGCTATGCTCGTAAGTCCTCGAGTCTAAAGCAGCCGTGGGATATTTTTAGATAAGCTAAAGTGTGTCTCCATTCTTGAGGCAGCGCATAACAAGCCACAGGACACTACCTGCGGCACGCGTAAATTAATGGCTGGGAACAAGACGTTGCGGGGGACGGGGGCGAAAGTGGGAATAGGTTCCTTTGAAAATTGGAATTAGCATCGCCAGCGGACCGGAACGAATTAGCATCTTGACAAAAATGCACAGAAGCGACTTACAACGAAGAGCCTCACACCACGCGGTATGAGCCTCATCACACGAAAGGAAAAAATGCAATGTTATTTCTATAATTGGGGTTTCATCACCAGACGCGGTAGATCTTCGTTTCATCGGTATAATTCAAGTTTATCTCTTAGGACACTGCATAATGATGAGCAACAAATTAACCTTAAAGAAAAAATTCACGAAAATCAGGCGGAATGTACAAAATTTACATAGAAACAAAGAATTAACGTACAAGAGACGATTTCAATTCAACATCCAGAATAGGGAATTTCAGAGTAGATTGAGTCATCATTACTTTGATTAGCTTAGATTACATTTAAAGTTAGTTTAAGTCTCCGTAACTACAACAAAGGTGTTCATTGAGGGGAAAGACGAAGGCACCAATTGAGGATTTAAGGGAACGCAGAATCCATGCACATGTGTTCTCACACTAGATCCCTAGCATTTAGAAACAAGAAAGTTTGTAAAACAAGATAAAAGATTAAGAAGGAAGTAATAAATGCTGAAAAACAAAGCAGTGAACTGGAAAGAGATACTCCTTAACAAAACAAATACCCTATCCTTCTTAAAAAGATATTCAACTCTGAGCCCGGACCTCATATCCCCGCCCCCCCTTGTGAACGCTAATTTCCCCTAAAAATTAATACAACAATAGTATCCCCCTGCGGAGAGTCACTATCACTGCGTAAACCTGAATTACTGAGAGAAACTCTGCTGCTTTAACCTGAAAACAGTCTGTGCTAACGCCAAGAATGATCAAAAATGAAACAAGTTTAATAAATTGTTGGTAAAATTTAAAAATACCTTGTGTAGAAGTAATCTTTCATTGAAGAAAAGCAATTTTCAGGCTTTCAATTTAAAAATTAATTTTCAGGAGCAAACCCGAGCCGGAGTCTCCAGCGAATCATTCCAGGATCTAAGAGAAATACTTGACTCGGAGAAACTCCTGACCTTGAGAGGCACAGAACGAACTATTCGCAAGGGCCTACAAACAGAAGTTAAGATCTGTTCATTGAGTTGCTTATCAAATTAATATCAGGCAATATCTTGGTGCATAATGTGGTACGGTGTCGCAGGTAAACAGCACGCACGCACGTCCAAGAATTAATGCGTATCCTGTTCAGCGCGCAGTAGCGCCGCTCCAACATTTGTCAAATGAATAAGACGATTTTAATATCTAAACAGGAGCAACACATACAGCAGGGGAGAGGTGGAGGAGGGGAGCATCAGCATCCGTGATCAAGATCTTAAGTCTGATCACGGGGGCGGTGGCTGATGGTATCGCGCTCTGTAGTTAACACGACACTTGAAAGCGTTTAAGTGACCACTACGACGTGGACACTCAAGAGTTTTTCTATACTCAGCACCTGTTTCTTGCCCTTCGTTTAGCTAATCAGATAAAGGACGCACGTCACATCCGTGATGCAACAGCAGAAATGCACATGCGCGCGCTGCTTGGTGCTTACAAACAAAAAAGAACGGATCTACCGTCATTCACGGGAAGACGATGGAACCACTTCAGTTTCCAGGCGGAAGGTTCGTTTGTTTAATTGAAATGGCTGATAATTATATCAACAATAAAACCAAACCGTCATTAATTATTTCGAATGTTGATTTTCTTTTTCATCTCAAGTCAGCACGGGCTAATCAAAGTACAGGGCTCATGATTACCGCCTTATACATTGGACGTACTGGAGTGTAGGAAAACGATGAGATAAGCTACTTCAAGCCTCCAAAAATTACAATAAATTTATTCCAAGAGAAGGAGCCACCATTAAGTATGGATTTAAGGGAACAAGTGATCTATGCATACATAACTTGTGTCCTTCACACCTGCACATAGGAACAGCAAGATAGAAAAAAGTTTATGAAAGCTGAAGAAGAAAGTCGAGGTGCTGAAAAAAGGGCAATAGAGAATTGAAAAAAATTTGGCCGGTAACAAAACAAAAAACCTCTTTTATTCAAACTAAAGGATGGGCTGCCTAACCTTCAGCTTAGGACTTCATATTTCCCCCTGAAAGCGCTTAGTCTTACACAATAATTGTATTTCCCTGAGCGTAGTTTAGGAACAATTATTGTAATAACAAAAAAATTCAATATACTTAAAGTGGATTGAAGAGAAACGAATTTAACACCAAGTACATTAATGAATTTGAACCATTTTTCAAGTTTGTGTAAAATATTTACCTTAAGTTACTATTTGAAGGTACAACCACGTTCTTCGTTTGGTAGATTTTAGTAAACCAATCATGCACATATGCCAAAAATGCATGTTACTGTGTAATGCGGAAGTAAATAATAATGACTCATTGGGAAAATATATGTCAAAGATACTTACATCCTGCGCAGACAGATCAGACTAATCAGTCTTCAGCGTAAAAAATTGGCACATTCCCTATTTAGCACTTAGTTTGTACGCTTCAAAGGAAGAACTCTCAAGAAATAGAGGAAAGACTGACTAGATATTTCACAGAATCTAAGCTTGAAACCCACTTCTTTCATTCTTTTTGACTGACTTGTGTTCTCATACATGGTATCTTACGATAGAAAATTCGTGATTCACTGCAGGACCAAACCGCAGTTAGAAGTCGACAGCAATCCCATTTACGAGTTCACCTAATCTCAAAATCGATGAAAGACATAAGATGTACACGCAGAACGGAGGGACGGACGTTTTCTTTCCAAATTTGTCATTACCGAATCCGTATGAGACGATGCACTTGTTCCGACTTTTGGTTTGACATGCAACATCTCTTAAACTGTGATAATACTCCAGATAACAGAAGAAATGAATTTCAAGTAATCGATAATAAATTTACATACGAGGGCCCAGCATCTATCGGCTCAAGAATCCGATCCTGTTCGCTGGAGGAACTTTTGACACTAGAAAACGGAAGGCACCGAGTGTCGCAGAGATGCAAACTGCAACGCCATACGATTCACATGTTCGAAACGATGAGACTAGAGCTATGCAAATGTCTGGTCGCCCTCACATCCGCATCATGCCACGTACGCTGCTGACTAGCTCAGCTCTATTTTTTCCACGCCTCACCAAGGGTTATGACAACCATGCCTATTCATCATTGGAATAATTAAGTAGCACAAGTTACGCACAAGCCCTATTCTTTGGGTCATTGTATTTTAAATTCCAGACTCACTCTTCACGTATTCACTGTATAGAAATAGCAAGCGTTATTTAAAAATTTAATGACATTAACGCCAACGCAAAAAGGAAGTTTTACAACTTACCGTATATAACAAAATGATACAAAACATATTTTTCAATTACTGGAATGTGTTTTATGCTACGAAGTCAGCATATTTCCCCTAGCACCGTAATTTCTCACACATGCCTTACGTTTGAATGAATATTACGAAAGCATGCGAGCAAACTATATTACTTATAATCAAGAAAAATTAATAAATTCCCAAAGAATTACAAAGAACATAACAGTTTGTATGATTCAGCTGGTGACAGAAACATTCTTACAGTAGCCCATTAACACCACAAAAATCTGAACAGAATTAAAATAAAAAGAAATTGGTAGTATCATTCATGACACGTTCGCGATGGCGTAATGTATGTTGACTTCTCATTTGGAAAGCAAGGAATTAATGTATAACTCGAACGCTGAACCTGATAATTTAACTTGGAAATTCTCTCTAATCGGCACTCATTGTGAGGTAAATCAATCGACAGTAAATCTCAGTATTAAACATTGATATCAACAAATATTCCGAGTAAAACATGAACATAAGAATATAAAGACATAAGGTCAGCAGATTATCAAGCATTGAGTTAACACGGTCCTTAGCCAACTTGAAATTAAGACAATGAAGATGTCACATTTCAGGCATCTGAATGTGAGCATGCGCCTAGGTGGACCGAGAGGTGCACTGGCGCTAGTGAAGCCTTCCTGGAGCAGGCTCGAGCGTTACAACAATTCGAGCTCTCCTCAACACGGCTGAGAAGCCTCCGCAAGCGACACGGCTGAGAAGCCTCATTTTCTGCAGACGTTCACGCACACGTCAAATCTCGGAGGGGCGAGAAAGAAGCCTCACATGTTTTCATTACGAAATATAGTAGAAACTCAGACCAGATTTTAAACTTACTTTGATTGTGAATTGACAAATTCTCAACTCATACCGGAATTCGGTATGAATTGAGAAATGAGTAAAATCATCATTCAACGAATTTGGTTTGCGTAGGTGAAAATAACTGTGCATACTCTGAGAATGTACGGAGTAATAACAGGTTTGCTCAGATTAGACTACAATTTAAATTTTCTTGAGTCTCCCTAAGCACAAGAAGGATGTTTCAAGGAGAGGAAGGAGCAAGGCACCATTTAGTAAGATATTAAAAGAACGGGTAATCTTTGGCACTAGATCTATCTCCTCACCCTGCGCATGACAACAACAAAATTGAAAGAAGTTTATGAAACAAGATAAAAGCTAAGAAAAAAAGTAATAAACGCTAACAAAAAACAGCAGAGAACCAAAACAAAAAATAGTCCGTGACAAACCGAAATCCTATTCTATTTCAACAAAAAGGGAACCTTCAGCTCGGGACCACACATCTATCCAAGGGAACACTATTTCTCATAACAAGTTTGTATACAATAGTTCAGTTCTCAGTATGAGCATTACTGACAACATCAACTACGCAAGCGAAATTATTTCAAAAATTATTTCTCTACACGAGCGAAACCCCAACATCTGAAGTATAGCAACTAATACAACATGAATTTCTCTCCTGCTGATTTAGACAAGAGGAAATGGTGCTCCTACCACAAAATATAAATAACTACCTTAAGTTACTGTTTGAAGGTACAACCACGTTCTTCGTTTCGTAGATTTTAGTAAGCCAATCATGCACGGATGCCAAAAATGCATGCTACTGTGTTCAGGCACAGTAATATGCCGCTACTGCCTCAAGACTGCACCATGCCTCAAAATAAAAGTACTCTCCTGAAAGCTACACAAAGTGTAAAAAAAGGAACCAATGAGACTGGCAGGTACGCAGAACCCACTGCCGGCAACAATGCCCCGCCAACATGCGTAATTTGGCAGAGACGACATCTGTAAGACAAATACTGACCTCAAGTAATTATGATACACAACAGGCGGGACAGGGCATCGTGGCTGTTCGGTCTGAACAGCGGCAAAAACACCTCCAGCGCCGCTATCTGATCAGGTTTGTTGAACGACGTCTTCGCGGCGGGAGATAAACTAGATTACCTTGGTTTAAGGGACATAAAATAGCGCCCGAGACTATTTCAAAGCACTCAACTCGCTGAAACGATGATGCTTCGCCGACAAATTTCCTACAGCGGACACATAAAATCGTGCGCTTGTCCATTTCAAAACACTGCTGCTGAAATGATCGACAGTATTTCACCCAGATTTTTTCTTCTTCACGAGGTAAAAACAAAACGATCGCATTCTGAAGATTTCATGTAAGATTCAGAATAAAATACTGAAACGATAGGGGATCTATAAATACATCAGCGGCGGGCAACAACGCCACAAAAAGTTGTTCTGTAAACGCAAATAAATGACAAAACGAAACTCCAGTACTTACTTTCACCAAACAGCAGCATACATCATAATGAGATGGTTAGTTAACAGCATATTTCACGCAAATAGTTCTAAATGTAAGAAAAACACGAAAAACGTAAACAGAAACACTGGGAAACTACGAACAGGAAAAACTTTTTTGCCATAAAGCATCCCAAATAAAATCTACGGAAGAACAAAGCTACAAACTGACGGAGTGGAGCCACAGTCAGGAGATCAAGAGATGGAGACACCATCACATCCCCAGCGTCACAGGACTCCGACGTTATCACCACCGTAACCGCTCGTAGGGTGTCGTAGCAGTAGCAACGTACATTGAACGAGCCAAGAAATGAAATAATACATTTAACAAAAATAGTTTGTCCGTAATAAAACAAAAAACTTATTCTACTTACAAAACGATGGGTAACCTAACTTTCAGCTCGAGACCTCACATCTTCCCCTTGGAGCACTGATTCCCACATATAAGAAAGTTGTTGACCTCTGCCGTGATTAAAATAGCATTTATAGATATACATTAAAGGATATCATTACAAATATACATTATACATATATATATATACATACATATATATATATATATATATTTTATAATAAAATATCAAATTCTGGGAGAATTACACAGAATATTTCAAATAATATAAAGAAGGGTGATGCAAATATGACTCCACTAAGATCAAGTACGATTCTATCTCGAGCGAAAGTTCCCGTTTATATCCTGGATCATTTAAGTCACTTTCAGCTTCTTTTCTCACACAAGAGATGTGCAAAGAAAGGAAGAATGAAGGCACTAATTAGTATCGAGTTGATGAAACGTGGAAGCCATGCACAAGGTGTGTTCCAACACAAGATCCTTTGCGCTTAGAAATTGTAAGTTAAGAAAGAAGGGCATGAAACAAGATAAATGTAGGAAAAAATTAGAGGTAGAGAACCTAAAAGATTGTCCTAAAATAAAAAAAACTACTCTATTTCGACAAAAAGAAGGCCTACCTAACTTTCAGCTCAGGACCTCACATTTTCTCCTGGGAGAGCTAATTTCCATAGATAAAATAATTTTATATCTCTGAGTGGTCCAGTTTGTACATCACGTTTGCATAATTTACATTACAAAATTATGATCTCTCAAGAGAAGAGTACAATCCTAATT
Source organism: Platorchestia sp. MABIK (assembly GCA_014220935.1). NCBI lineage: Eukaryota > Metazoa > Arthropoda > Malacostraca > Amphipoda > Talitridae > Platorchestia > Platorchestia sp. MABIK. The sequence continues at coordinate 277,415 of JACJUY010000120.1, read as the reverse complement.
TACTATGGCCATCACATAACCTCGGAAAACTGCTTTGAACACTTCTTTCACACACTTTACCGTATTGTAAGGTTGATTCTATCTTCAACTTACGTAAGGACGTGTACATACTCTTTATAAACGTCGAAGGATTTTCAATAGAGATATATTTATGCTCACCTGCAAACAAGCCTGTATTCATGTTAAAATCTCTGCAGGTGATAACTTAAAAGAAAATAAACCAAGAATACGATTGTAAAGAATGAACTTCAGAAACATGAAGCAGCGGTTTATGCTCTGAACAAGCTCAACGATTCACTGCAATTCCATGATCTATAGGAAGGTGATCTACTCCTCCAAATACATTGCCAGAATGCATGCAGTAGCGACCTCCACGATGGCAGAACTTGGAGCATTATCTCTCGTTAAATTCGGGCGATAAGAAGACACGAGTCCAGTTGCAAGCGACTACCTGCGCATCTGTAGAATCGACATCACTGCTAAGTCACACTGGGTGAACAAGAACTAGCAATTCTATAAATAAATCGTTTATACCTAAACCGAATTTTCCTCTAATTCATCAAAACAAGAGAGTGTGAGTAATTTAAATACTTATATTTGTAACTTCTGCAAACTAACATATTCCCCAACGGGGCCGATTTTTTTTTACTTCGTCGAAGGTTTTTACCCGTCAAGCAACAACCACCATTTATGGAAGTAAGACTTAAAAAAACCTGTGTTTTCTACCCAAGAAAAAGTACCAGTACTAACCCCAATCGAGCTGTCAGAGTGTAATAAAAATCAGATGACAGTGGTTCCGAGAAAACATGACCAACTTTAAGCAGTGATAACGAGGGACTTCATTGGCATAGCATGCGAAAGAAGGTTTGCTTACAGCGCTTCAGATGCATGATCTCTAACAAATGACAAATAGAGAAGCCAACTCATTACTACAGAAAAGAAACAGATGGATCCATGCAGAAATTCATAAACGCCCAAGGAGACAAGAAGACTCCACACTTCGACTAGCAGCAGAACAAGGCGTCATCTGGCAAACAGAAGACATTAATTCCGTAAAAATTTATAAAAAGAAATTCGATTATTGACGGCATAGAACGCAGAATAGTTTTCAGTCAGATGAAAATAGTCAACACATAAGTAATACCACTGCTTGAAATTTCGAACGAAACAAGAATCATAAGCATCCAATAAACAGCAAGCATATAAGGTAGACGAATAAAACTGAAAATCTGCACCCTGGAAAATAAAATTCGAAAGTACTACAACAACAAAAAAGGGAAAGTAATAGAAGATGAATAAAATCGACAGCCTACTCAAGAAAAATTTCAACATTGGTTCAAGTAGTACAACAACCTCAAAAAAACTGCAGAGCAGGAAGTGAGGTGTCCAACTAAAGACTTAAAGCACGCGTCAGGTAACGTTATCCATCCCATTAAAAGTTGAGTCACAAAAAGCAGTCGTTCCCAAAAGCACCCGTCCGAAAGAAGCAATCGCACCTTGATGATGGAAAGGTATCGATAATGTAATCATCTCATGCACCAGGAAACTGAGGCTTAAATTTCTTCGCAAGAGCAGTAGCCGCCAAAAAACCACACCCGGATACGCAGGCCAGGGCGCAGCACGGCAACACTTGCGATGGCATCAGTGTAGGGCCATCTAGCATCAGTGCGAGATGGCATCAGTGTAGGGCCATCTAGCGTCAGTGCGAGATGGCATCAGTGTAGGGCCATCTAGCATCAGTGCGAGATGGCATCAGTTAAGGGCCATTTGGCCATTTAAAGCATCAGTGTATGTAGATGCGAGCACACGAGTAGCACGAGCTTTGAAACACGTCACCAAAATAAACTTGGCGCTCGAAGTACAGGTGTGGAGCCGTTCCGAGATGTTACACTTCTTTTCAAATTTATTCCCACGGTTTCATCTTATCAGTACCTTCAATTGAAAAATAACGCAAAATAAAACAAATAAACCCCTTATAACATCGTTGAGACGAATTGAAACAGGGTGTCAAACAAGAATGCACCTGAGACGCTAATAATGGCCATAGGATACATGGCTCATCCCCTCATACCACATCACCATCAAAGCATTTTTGGTCCTCAACCACTACTTCCTGAAAACTCCCTTAAAAAAACCTTTCATTCCAAATGCATAAGTCTCTACTTAAAGCTCAATGACTCATCTCATTAGCATACCTCAGAAACAAAGTAGCACCACAAAACACTATCTCAAATGGGGTTCGAGGAACATTTGAGATCAGATGAGCATACCAACAAATTCACCCAGATCAACGAGGATCTACATAAATTACGATTAATCAGACACAGATCGAAAGCCACGAGACATTAGAGCATCTTCACTGCGCGCCTCTTCATCGGTTCAGGAGCCCTCCTTTGAATGATGCGTTCGGTGCTTTTCGACTCCTTCAAACACTTACACTTTTTAGGTTTCTTACAAGCTGATGCGTTCTGCAACAAGTTCACTGCTTGTTCTTGGCTATCTGTTAACGACAACGGAACACGGCCAAATTAACTATTTAAATAATGAGGTCAGTGATTAGATCGACCCGAGCACATACATAGCGGCATGAATACCAGCGAAAATATTTCAATGAAAAACTCGTAAATTATAAGATGGGGAAAAACCACACTGCTAGCAGACACGGAGCAGATAAGGCAATAGGCGACAAATGGCAGTTCACCGAACACGAGTTAACCATAATCCAGATGAGGGTGATGCTCTCTGTACAGCGGAAAAGTAATGTAGAGAAATAACTCCCAGAGCAACTAGAGGACCACAACACTAAGATATATGCAGCATTAAACCTGCACATTACTAACGATACGTAAACTTCATTCGTTTATAAAAAAAACACGATCTTCAGCAGGTTTGTGACTAAACTGCTTTAGGTTTGAACAATTTCCTCCCCTCAATACTTTCAGCATTTAGTGATGTAATATGTTGCTAGATATTTAGAAGCGCAAGAGTCAAGAACCTGAATTAAGTACAAACTATGAACAGTTCTCGACACTGACAGTTTATAAATACAACGTTAAAGCAAGTTTAATCGCATTAATCATATAATTTGGAAGTGCCGACTGCAATGTAGCTAAGCAGCATTCACAAGACGTCGTTACAAGATAACGGAGAGAGAGCACATCGATACTTGGCCTCGCTTTCTGCTGTTAATGGACGACCCCGAGTTACTTAAGTGTGTTCTAAACCTTTTACGGCAACTAATTAGTACTTCAGTAATACGTTCAAATTTTGATTTGTACATCAGGAAAAAGTGTTTACACTAGCGTATCAAAAGAGTAATATTGAAAAAAATAATAAGGAAATAAAATTTAACGTTACATACAAGATAAACATTTCTAACACGTGTGATAAAATACTGCACTTGTGTTATCAACGCAATCATATGATAAACGAATGTCCAATTCTTGCACAATCAACATGTACAATTTAGTTAAGGTATCATAAAAGACATGTACCCATATAACAATTCTTGTTCTCATAGCTTTATTTGAAGATTTTTAATTAGATAGCTGTGTTATTTCATGCCTCAACTTTCTCAAATATAAATGCAGAGCAAAAATCTGCCAAAATTCTAGGAGGAATTATTCTAGCCTTGAACTATGTTACTAAAAAAAATTCGCATACAAGAACAGAAAATAAGCCTCGACTTGCTTTTTCAATACTATCAGGTATAAAGGAAAATCTAGCGGCGAATTTTAAAAATCCACCACTAAAATTGGTTTTATCCTATTTAGGGAGCAAAAATTTATAAGAAAATATGCATAAGAAATCATTCAAATTCTTAGAACTTGTTCTGTCGTTAGGAAATAATATACACAAAAATTGAATTCTTTAGACATTTTTCAGAAGTAGCATAAATCTACACAGTGCAATGTTCCAATTAGTTTTCAGAAGGCACCAACAGGTTTAATTGTTTCGCATGGAAAATTGATCAAATTAAAATCGAGCACAATTGTCTCAAGTGCGTCATCGCGTACAATAACCTGGCGAGGAACAAAAACCAGACGTTTCCCTGACTTACCTTTTTTGCTAGGGCATTAAAGACTTTTGCCGCTACACTGGGCTGCTAAAAAAATAGAAGCCCCAGCGAAAAAATTGCACAGGATTTGTGGGCCCCACGGATTATTTTTTAATACTTCTCAAATATTTTCCCCATTCATATCATGTTTTTCAGGGAAATAGTCGCACTTACCAGGCTAGCGACTACCGTGAATCGTCTTCTATACTGTAGCTGGTTCATTCTGTTTTTTTTTTTCAAATGCATCGTACAGTATAAGAACAAAGCTTGTGTTTGTCTCATGAAACTAATGTCGCAGATAATGACTAGCTCTTAGAGAAATGAACAAGCAAAATGTACGTAATGAGAAATAAGGTGTTCCTTCTAACTTTTAATTATATATAATTCGCCACTGCTCGTATCTAAGTTTAATTCATCGGAAAAGTATGGAGGATCCGTCTAACTTAGCATAACAATAAGAAGGCCATCAACAGGACATCGACGCAGTAAATTAACACGTTGGTCGCGACGGGAGCCGCAGGTGTACACGGAGGGAATTTTTATAACGCTCTTGACCGACGAATAATCACAAATTCAATTTTCATAAATACTTAATCAAAGTTATATCAAGGCACGATCTACTCAGTGTTTTCCATTTTCAAATGGCTTACTACAATTGACTTTAAATTTGAATTAAATATTGAACTTCAGTTTAACCCTTCGCGGTAAACGTGTTAAAAAACAATTCCCAAATTCATCCTGTGATCAGCGGACCAGGTGGAATCAAAACAAGCATGCTTGCAGCCAATATTACTAGCAGGATTGCAGGTGTAGAGATCACCGCGGTTACATGCACCAAAACCAGTGCGGTTGCAGTATGAAATATATCGCGGTGGTCGCTGTCGCCAAACTTGGTGAATTTGACTTAGTGTCAAAACAAGTGCTTTTGCGGTTAGGTAATCCATCTTCACTTTCTAATTTTACAATTTAGATGCAGAAACCAACACTTGAAGAGCACAAAATTATCGAATGGAACAAACTCAAAAGTGCGTTCAAGTCCATCAACCAAGAGTGAAGGAATTAACGTAACGACAAAAACTCAGCACGCAACTTTCTCGCTCTCCTGAATTGGGGAATGTGCAAGATGATCATCGACGAATATCTTCTCCTTTAACAGGAACATCAATGTGTCCATTATTCAATTAGCTACAAGACTACCGGGTCCATAAACAAGCACCAATGGAAATGCCTAATTTCAAAAGCGAATCCAAGGCACGCCAGGGAACACAGTCAAGAAAGTCAGCATAAGCTCCGAACGTTCAACTTCATCGATCAAGCGGAAAATAAATGTTCTACATAGTGGGCAGTGAATTATTCGGACTAGCTGTATGAATGTTGAAATGCGTCCAATTATTATGCATTCACGTTCTTGCTTAAGAAACAGTGGAGTAGGATTCAGGTGTTGCGTCTGTTCTTTACTAAAAACGGCACCTAACCAACGGAATACAAACGATGCATTCACACAGGATGACGAGTTCCATTGCAGTTACACGAATGAATACGAACATCGACATAAACCCAAGGTGATAGCTCAATTAGGAGTTATTCCGCTTTCAGCTGTTCTGACAGTCTCCAAGTCGATGCTTAGAGCGTCTCAACACTAATGAGAGATTGATTAATCATAAATTAGTTTCAGCCTCCCTTACCGCAACAAAGATGTTCAAAGAGAGGAAGGATGAAGGCATCATTTAATATCGAGTCAAGAGAACGCGGAATCAATGCACGAAGTGTGTTCTTCGCACAGGATACCGTGCACATAAAAACAGTAGGTTGGGAAAAAAGGTTAGGAAACATGATAAAAGTTGAAGAAGGAAGTCACAGGTGTTGAAAAACAGGACAACAGTGAACCGAAAAAAGATGGTCCTTAACAAGCAAAAAAATAAGATAAATATATGTATTGATAATAAGATACAATAGTTGTGTGTGTGTGTATATATAAATATATACACACACACAAAAAAAAAGAAGAAGGCCTACCTAACTCTTAGCGCGGGACATCACATAATCTCCCCGAGAGGGCCAATTCTCATAGATACAATATTTGCGTTCCTCTGAGGTATTTCCAGAAGCACTCATGTGAAAAAGTACAAATTTCAAATACTTCTTGAGCGTACTTCGAAATCCTTCAAACGCTTTTAGAAGCACTAATATTTTTTGAAAGTAAAAATGTTCATACCTAGTGCTTAAAATATAAGTTGGATATAACTTGAACCCGAAAATAGATTTGGTATAATTTGATGATGCATTTAGCGCTTAGGTCATTATATTTTCCAAAATAACGTGAAAAATTGTTGCCACTTCAAAGAAAAAGATTAGAAATTTTTCAACGAGGCCAAGATTTTCAGAGCTAAGTGCTAACAACTTGAAATTGACATTGAAATATTACATTGAAATATATTTCAGACACTGATGAGATAAAAATACTGCATGAGGACGCATTTTTCACGAGAGCATTAGAACTTGTAACAAATTACGAATTAAAGTACGCTCTTGGCGTTCATCCAGACACTTGCGGCAGCTGATGTATTCCTTGAGTAGTTTATTTAGCAAGTTTGAAACGGAAATAAAGTTTACTTCCCAATCCTAAAATAAACATGGAATAATTACACGTTGAAATGGTCGAATGACAACATGAAGTTAGCGCGCAACAACATGAAGTTTGCGCGCAACAACATGAAGTTTGCGCGCAACAACATGAAGTTTGCGCGCAACAGGTGATTCTTATAATTCTTTCCACGATATCAAAGCTAAGATGACCCATTGGAAATCCGAAAAAAAAATAATTTTTGCAACCCGTGTGAATAATTTGAGAGCACCTTATCGCGCAGGGACGTTCATCGACCTGTTGTGAACAAATGTAGTTCACAAAAAGTTAGAATTACTAAGACTGGCTGCTTTCCAAAGCAGCCCTCTGGAATGCTACGAATGCTCATATCAGGAGTGCCGACGCGCGAAGAGTGCGCACAAGAAGAGACAAAAATAGATGCACTCAAGTTCTTATGAAATGATCGGTACGCACTCATTAGTTCGTGGCTTCTGCCGTCGATCAACACTACTCGTATAAAAAATCCCAGCATGTTGTCAAAGCTCGTCGCGTAACACTTAACAACGAACATGAACAAATTCCGGCCAACTAATGTTAATGCTCCAGCTAACACACACGCGTGGCAGAACAAATCCAAAATTCGAGAAAGGACATTGCGACGCGTCTCCTCACAAGTCTAGACATGAAACGAGGCCAGTAGCGAGGGAGGTCGGAACAGCGTGCAGGTATCACTTGCTGCAGCAGCCGCGACACTCGCTCGCTAAGGCCTCGAGTGGCCGGCTTGCATAACGCCACTTGACGACCACCTCCGTGCACGCGGACACGTCGACAAGCCTCACACATCTTACAGTTGAGAACTAAAAATAGACACTAGACACTAAAAAAGTCTGTGGAATCAGCTCGCAATATTTGATAAACTTGAATTGATGAAGAGTTAGGTAATCTGTTAGAAGTATGGACTTGTGATGTTGGAAGTTCATTAAAGTTAGGGACATGTGTTTTACTGTTCTCTCTTCAAAAAATTCCCCAGATCAAGTTTCCTTCAGATTGTAGACCCGTAATCACCGTAAATCAGTGCAATATTCAGTGCATAGGATAAAAAAATCGAGGAAATTAACGGAAAACGAAAAATTAAGGCTAAGTGACGACTATTACTAGCGAATTAAAGGGCGAGAGTATAAGTACGTTGCAGTCGGTGGTAAACAGCAAAAATGTCATGATAAAAAACAATAACAAACCAACTTTATTTCAATCATTCATTGAAAAATAAGCTCGTAATCATTAAACGAGGAATTTCATACAAAAATCTCATATATAATTCGAAGAGAATTAAATTACATTTTTAAAATTATATGTCACTAAAGCAGGGGAAATTTCACCGAAACGTGAATATTCCTGTGTCTGCGATACACGAATAAATTTCGTACTCTATTTTATCCTTCTCAAAAGCAAATCACACTAGGAAAAATGACGCAAAAGGAAATCGAATCCTACTTACTCATGAATTCCTCAAATAACGTTCCGATTAGAAATTATAGCTCCATACGAACGGTTAGTAAAGGGGTACAGCAGACTAGATTAGATAAGTTAGTTCATGCCTCGATAACTAAAACAAAAGCATTTAAATAGAATGGAGGAAAACACCATGGAGTTAAGAGAACGGGGAATGTATACACAGGGTATGTTGCTATACAAGATCCCCTGCGTATAGAAACTGTAAGTTGAGAAGGAACTTAATGAAACAAGATAAAAGATGAAGAAGAAAGTAGTACGTGCTAAAAAACTAGACAGCAAAAAACCGAAAAATGGATGGTCCGTAATAAAAAATATATTCTATTTCAACAAAAAATCCCACCTAACCTCAAGTTCGGGATTTCACATTTTCCCCATGACAACACTAATTTCCATAAGTTGGTTGCATTTTCTCGAGTCGTTTTTTTTTTTAGTAAATGTTAAGCTTCAAGACGTACTGACAAGGGCAGATACCACAGATTTTTTGAACACGAGTGCCGCCAAAGTATTAGGCAAAAATGACGGGAACTAAAAATGGCCTAAATCATTTTTAAGCATCGACTTCAATCTTCATCGCTACGTATCTAGTAATCCCAATCTATGAACTTAGTAGGATTTGAACACCTTCACTGACATGCTCAAAATAATTCACATAAAGATGTTTCTCAACACACATTTTTCCTTAGACTCAAAACTATTTCAATAAAATGGGTGAATGCATCCTTATGAGTTCACTGAGCATGCCTCTGAACACTCAGCGTATGCAAAACTAGACGCTTGAACTTATAACTATTAAGCACAGAAGCGCAATTCCATGTAAAAGGCTAGCGATAACCAGCGAAATTAATAAAAATAAAATTGAACAAGGAATAGCTTATGCAACCTCACAACATCTGAAACCTACGAATCAGTGTAGTTAAAAGTTTCAAGGTGGATTTACGCTTTGTGACCACGATACACCAAGGAAAAATTGATAGCGTGAACTCAATCAGAAATGAGATCGACTCATCTTGAAGAAATCATAGCAGAAAATACCAGGTAAATTATTACGCGTATATCGCATGTGGTCGGAGGAGTCATTCCATGAAGGAACACACATGAACGATAACGGCGCGGGTGATACCAAGAGCAATAACGAAAATCGCATGCACGCTTCTTTTAGTCGTATGGAGGCACAAAAACTTGCAATGCGCAGCTCCATCCACCCCTTTTGACAACTTAGTACGACTTCGGACGGCGGTCAGCGTAGTTTTTAGCGGAAATTGCGAGAGACTGAAAGCATTCATCAAAATACTCAAGATAAAAAGGCCCATCAAGCATGCTTCATTAGATGAGTCCAATTTCAAGCAGACGCACCAACTCTTCAAGTCCTAGCTCTCAAAATAAAACATCCATGTCAAACGTCGCTCTCTTTGAATGCTACTTTTTTAAGTGAAGAAAAAGTTGCCGAACGTGAAAGTCGTAACGAGTTTTCGATAAAGAAGGAAACTTCGGCAATCTGGGGTGACCAAGGTTCCGACGAGATGATCAGTAGAAGCCGTCATAGCATGGAAAGTCACTGCAATGTACTAGTATGTCCCAAGCCAACAACACACGTTTTTCAAAACATGTAAGGCACACGTGCACACAAAGGGCAGAACAGTTTTTTAGCAGGAACAAAAAATGTGTTGATCAGGATACCAACATTGAGGACGACACGTATAGTGTCAGAAATGGAAGCAAAATAGCACTGCATTTATATCTTCCGGAGAAAAGTCAATCAAAAACCCTGAGGATTTGTGGGAACACCTCGGCACTTCTCAAGTGAGCCAGGGTTTGGAATAACGGCTGATCTATCGAGAATCCACTGCCTAACACTCCAGAAAACCTGCAGCTCCGTTGCCGCTTAAATAAACGAGTAGTTTAAAATAAAAAGAACACTAATAAATGTTTGAGCTAAGGGAAGAAATGTGATGAAACTATAGCAAAAAAGTTGAATCATGCCGCTGTCTCAATTGAGAACAAACTTCGTTATAGATGAAACAATCAAAACAATTCAATATTATGGCTCCTAAACATACCATACCAAGTGCGTCAGAAAGCAGCTTCAGAGTTTGGCGACTTAGAAATGAATGAATCTTGGCAACGAATGGAGATATTTTTAACAATTAGCGACTATCAGTGCCTACGACTACCGCTCCAGAAAGAAAAAGGTTTGGGGATAACAAAGCATCACACATAACTCATTTTCGCTACACATGGCGCTCGGCCCAAGTATGGTTCTACGGGCCCCAACTACATTCAACATTTTCAGAACGGTGAAATAACTTATGCTAACTGCTTGAGAGAACTAAAGGCACTTCATAAAATCATGCACGCAGATAGATTGATAAGAAATTAGTTGTGGCCTCCTTTACCATAACAAAGATCTTCAAAGAGAAGAAGGATGAAAGCACCATTTAGTATGGAGTTAAAAACAACGCGCAATCTGTGCACAAGGCGAATTCTCGCACAGGATTCCGTGCGCATAGAAACAGTCAATTGAGAAGGAAAGTTAGGGAACAAGATAAAAGTTTAAGGAGAAATTCAGAGGTGCTGAAAAACAGGACATATTAGATTAGATGTCAGTTTAAGCCTCCCTAACCGCTACAAAAAAGAGCGTATCGAAGAGAGGAAGAAGGAAGGTATGGATATAAGGGAATGCGGAATCTATGCAGAAAGGGCATAGAAACAGTAAGTTGAGAAAGAAGTTCATGAAACAAGATAAAAGTTGACGAAGAAAGTAGCAGGTGCTGAAAAACAGGACAGCAATGAACCAAAAAAAAGATGGTCCTTAACAAAACAAAAAACATTTTATTTCAATAAAAAGAAGGCCTATCTAACTTTCAGCTCAGGCTCACCCATTTTCCCCCTGGGAGTGCTAATTCCCATAGATACAATAGTTGTATCTCCCTTGAGGGGAATAATGCGTGTAGTATACACTTTTAGAACAGCATTAACACGTTCGCTGCCGCTGAACGCACATGTGCGTCCAGCGGTCTCATTGTAAGTAAGGTTGTAAGTAGCACAGTTTAAAGAACGACTTTACTGCTCGAAAAAACTTGTTTCTTTCCTAAAACGCAATAGCATGATGATATTTTTCCTAGTATGCTTAAATCTCTCATAAAAAAGATGATGAAATAATTGAAATGCTGTTCATTCACACCGAAAAGTAAATGAGCAATTTACCTAGTGGTACTCTTATGGCCCAATAGGCAGTCAACGTGTTGACAACCGCGTAACAACTAAAAAGCAAGACATCTTCTAATAAGCCAAATGTAGAATACTTACCAGAAGTCAAAATTTGTTAATAAAACAATAAGACTAGTGAAAAAATACATGCTTTCAAATGTATGATAACGGAGCTGACCAACACACAGAATGAACACATCCACGTTTGGTTTCGGACGGCTGACGTACTGCATAACCCGTAAGTTTTTGATTGATTGAGTACGTCGAGGTGACGAATAGCAAGAGTCTGTAACTGAAGAACAGTTAAAATAAAACATGAAATTTCAGAGGAACTGCAATTGCAAATACGTTCTTTTTTTATTAAACACTTTCACATAGAATTTAAGTATCAAGAAGATAGAAAAATACCAGAGAAGTTTTGTTCTGTGATAATTCGATCGTAAAATATAACACGAGCTGGCAAAAACTTCGAAGATTAACCGTAATACGGCAAAGGAACATCCACTCAAGCCCTAATCCTGAATATACAGCTTACTTTATCGGCCTAATTTACACTTTTAGAAGAGATTAGTTTCACTCGAAGGCAGACATAAAAGTTGGGGTGAGAGTGCACAAGTTTGTTAGAACTTACTTTGCGGCAGTAAGACCTTCATAATAGGTCGGTAAACGTCTCGGTAGTTCGTTTTATAGTTCCAGTAGTATGAAAAAAAGAGAAGCTCATAGTCGAGGTACCAAGTTGCATCGGCAGCGTGTTTTTTCATTTCATACGAATCCTCGCAATCTCACTGCCACACTGCCTCCGGCGTGCAACAAGCGTGCTTTTTGTGTGGAACAATGGACAGAAAATTTGCTCTAGAGAAACAACCCTCCAGATGCTACGATAACACCGTCCCTCGTGCCCACACACAGTCGCACTTCTTCGAATAGGAAAAGCCATTACCGAAGGACAATGCTTTCAGAAAGTCGCAACGACGATAATGAACGTACCCAAGAAAATATTGAACACAAATTGGAGATCTTACAGATTGAACCTTTCAAATCCGTGAACTGAAATGTTTGGTCAAGTAAATCAAATCGACCAGTATTTGGATCAAATGGCGCAATTCTCGCCCTGAAGGAAACTTTCTACAGAGAACTAAATGAAGAGACAGTATTGGTTATGTAACACTCACGTATTACGCAACTCTGCCCAAAAATGAGTCCACACCTTTTGGCACAAGTTGACGGACAGAACTTGACACACCGCATCTTCAGTGACCACGTATGATGTCCCTGACTGGTCTTGTCTACCCTTCGCTGGGAACTCACTAGACATTCGAGGCTTGAATTAGAATGTATTTGCTATTCTCGTCTACACATTACTTTGATACGAAATTCAAGAAATTTACGTACATATTCAAGCCTTCTTCAATGAATTCAAGCCTTATATAAATTTTTTATTTCATTAAAATTTATATCCGTTTTTTATTTTTATTCAAACGTTATATAAATTTAAGGGGAATTATTACTTCAACAGAGATGGAACGCTGAACAGCACCAAGACTCTCGTAGAATAATGAACGAGTTGAGATCAATGAACTCAATCAGAAACTGGAAATACCTCAGAGTAAACGTTTCCAGAACTAAACAAGGTCATCCATCCATTACTACAGCAATCAACAGCGTTTCGAGTCCGAGCTGTCGTTACAGAATTAACACATTGACTGCGATACGACCCACAGGTGGGTCGTGCTTAAGTTTTTCCTGCTGCAATACGACCCATCAATGGGTCGTTAAAAAAAGTTTAAACAATGTTTTAAAATTGATGGTATTTAATAGACCCCGTTAATGTTAGGTTTTATAAAATTTTTAACAAATTTAGAATTTAAATTTGAGTAGAATACTGAACTTCGGTTTACCCATCACAGTGAAAGTGTTAGAGAAGACAAGCCCAAGCTTTACAGATCCTCGCGGCAGCTGGCCTGGTCTAATGTCACGCTCACAGCAGATAATTTGCATTGTTTCAACTACTTGCGATATTTTATAGCTGCTAAATGAATAAACAGACGATATTTAGGCAAAACTACGAATGTGAATCAAACAGTCGCATGAAAATCTATATGCAGTATCGCAGGATTGCCAAATGCAGCGTGTTTGAATTCAATTAAAATACTCAAACGTCACGTTTTAGACGAAAAAAACAGCTCGTAGGGCAATCAAGTCGACAGTTAAACTTTTAATATTAACTGTACCGCTTTGGCAACGAAATGTTTGAAAATCCAGCCTCTGATTGTTGATGACGAAAAGCCGTAAAACATGATTGATTACTCAATCACACATAGACACTCGGTTCGTGTTTTATTAATAATTTAAGGCAAAATTATCCTTTTATAGCAGCACTAAGATTAAACTCTAGTCTCCGACTGAACATTTCTCCAAGCGAATATTGAGAAACGCAAATGAACACAAAAATGTTTTTAGTATGAGAACTGGAAATGGAGGCGAGCAAGTGGCGCGTAACCTAAGCGTCGCGGACACTCAGATATTGGGACAAACTTTTGGGAGCATTCTGCACTTCGTACCTCGAATTACTTCCTCCCAGAGGCGCCACAGTACCGCTCAAATTGAACTCAGGCGTTGAAGCGCATTTGAGGCCAAATGAGTCAGTTCTGAGCTCAGATATTTCAAGCGCAATTGAATTTTTCGCAGAGACTTTTTTTTCAAATATCGAGCGACTTAAAAGCATCAGCACTTCACATTTAGTGCGTGCATTCACTAACTATCGAGTGATCTTTGTTCTCAACGACTGCACAAAAACCCCCATCCTGAGCGCATACGATAAACCATAATACAATGACATTCAGTGAACATTCTTCGAGCGGCACTGCATAATAAACGGGAGTAATTAAAATGCAGTCATATTTTTAGGCAAGGGATACCAATTTTGCATAAAAATAAGTCAAGACACTGAAACAGAAGTACACTATTCGGGCGAGTTCATACGATGAGATCGTGTAGGGAGATCCAGCAGCAACTTCCGCAATGCCTAGCGATATTGAAACGTGAGATTAAAAAAAAAGAGAGTCTCTTATTTACTGGAAACCACCTCACCACAGCGTCCATGCAACCGAGTGTGAGAAATATTTGCGTTTTAACGAAAATGGAAATTTACTATAACCTAAATTTGTGAAGATAAAACATGATAAGAGTAAACTAGCCCAACCAAATACGAAAATGATAACAAGAGACGAATATTTACTAAGATTGTTATAATTTCAAGTTAGTTTGAGTCTCCTTCACCATGCATAATGTGCTTCCAAACGAAAGAGGAAAAAGGTAGGCACTATTTAGTACAAAATTAACATGCTTCCTGCGAAGGGACCCACCGGTGGTCATTGAAGGGATTTTTATAATGCTGCTGGCCGACCTGCAGTTCCTAATTTCATTCATATATATACACTTAATGAAAGCTAAATGAAGGCACGATCCAGTTAATGGCTGTTATTTTCAAAATTGCTTACTTCAATTGACTTAAAATTTGAATTGAATATTGAACATCAGTTTAACCCATAGTAGTTAACGTGTGAAAGGAACGAGGATTCTATGCACAAGCGTGTTTTCACAAAAGATTCCTTGCACCTAGAAACGGCAGAAATGAAAATAGTTTATAAAACAAAATGAAAGTAGGCGAGGTAAGAGGAGCAGAAATAAAGGGAATCTGTGAATCTGCGAGAAAGAACGTTCGTAAAAAAATAAATGAAAACGTATTCTATTTCAACAAAAGAAACGCCTACCTAACCTACTGCTTGGAATCTCGCATCTTCTCCTTGGGAGCGTTAATAGTTACGGACACATTAGTCGTATCCCCCAGCGCAGATGAAATGAATGCAGTATTAGATGAAACAACGTTCCTTCCCTACAGCCTGTGCACCATTATATTCAGCAGATAAACTGAAAAGAAGGAGCCCAGTATTGACGAAGAACAAAACTACACAGGCGCCAACAAGTGATGAAGAGCAAAATTATTCAGAACTTAGAGGACGAATTTGGAGTGTTGTGGTGATCACGACAGAAGCTCATCAGGAGCAGCTCAAAAAGATAAGTTCTTAGGACAAACGAACTGTCATTAACTAAACGCTTCGTTACCGCTAAGAAATGTAACTGTTTTCTATAGTACTAACTGACTTGGATCAGTAGTTTTCAGTGTCTACATGAAAAACCTTTACTTTCAGAATTATATTTTTTGACCGAAGCATTTAAGAATGTGATGCAAAGAGAGTGTACCTTTCATTTGACGCGCAATTCTCGTTATTTTAATAAAATAAAATGTGTGCAATAAGTGTGCCAGATATTTTTCACTTAGACATCTGGATAACAGTCATTGTTCAATACAACTTTCTAAAAGCTCCAAAACATTTCCTGAATTTGAATCTCGTACCTAGAGTAAACAAAATATCAAACAGTGCTCAATTCTTGAAATTAAAAATTATTTACAATGCACCTGACTCCGTCAACACACCAAACTCAGCTTTTTCAATTCACATCACTTTAAATTCTGAACCTACAAAACATTGAAAGCTACGTTGATATCCCAGAGGTAACTGCTGTTTCTAAGAATGGAGACGATCATTAGTTCTTAACTCAGTTCGAACTATACATCACAAATTATTCCACATTGCCTAGCAATTAACAGAGCTTAACAAAGTTTGATAAGAATGAGAGCGAAAGAACTTCCAAGTAAAGCCACCAGAATCCAGCAAAACTCTCTTAACTCCTTTGTGAACAGAAAGGATTGAAGAACGTTAATACCAAAGGTTCACTGACGGGAACAGATATAAGCATTCCCCTCCTCCTTCATCGAGTGGAACTCATTAATTATCCAACATTTTTTCATCTGGAAAAAAGTCTCTAAGATACGCTGAAAATATTTTCCTAAGTTCACCTTCTGGCTCGTTCACGAAGGAAGCCATTTAAGAAGACTCACTATCTAAGTGAAGCACGACGAGCATGAACCCTTCATTCAAACTTGCATGATATTTAGCTCAGTAACGACATTCACAAACCCGCTAGCAGGTCGGCCAGATACACGAAATTCTACAAGAACATTAGCCTTGCGCTGCCGTGCGGTCATAAAGACCTCTTTCATGACCTGTGATATACATAGCCCACGATCGAGAAGTGAGCAGCTGATCTTTCCAGAGAAAGAGACGCGATGTAACCCTGGACATGCATCCCAGCTCGCCATAAAATGCAGCGGTTTGAGACCTATCTACATGAGCCCAACTACTTCAGCGAAAGGCGCACGAGCATGGCCTTTCAGAGGTGAGAAATCATTTTATTAATGTAATGTAAAAAATCAATTGTAGGTTAAACCAAGCCTCCGAGCTACAGGACAAGTTACTAGCCACAGAAAACCTGCTCCAAGGACTACATCTGCTATCCTGCATCGACTGAAAAAAAATTAGGTAGAGTATGAGAAAGAAAATACAGAGCACACTCTTGATTTACGAGTATCCCTCTGAGTAAAAAATCGAGGTTGCTACTCGAAAGTTGATGCCTCCCAAATATAGTAACCTGCAAACCGTGTACGGCTCGGTGCTCCATTACGTTAACATTATAATAGATGTCTAGGAGTCCATAACACTTGATGGACGCAGAGCAAGAGCTCAGCAGTCGTTCTGTAGATTTAACGCACAGATTAGATCGTATCTAAAAAAAATATCATGGACCTTACATCTGCGCACGTAATATTATGAAACGCTTCAAATGATGGTGGAAAGCAAAAAATTGTCACAAAACCATGTATAGAGTCAGTAACGTCAAAAGGAATAAATGATTTGCCAATTTGAATAATGAACCTAAATGACTGGTAAAGTTTACAAGACAAAATCAAAGTGAGCGTCAATTCAAAACAGCACGAACATTAGATTACTCACGGGACTTAAAGTTCAACGAAACTCTCGATCACAGTCGAAAAGACGTTGTCTTCTTGCACAGATTAGCATCCAATGAATATGAAGGCATGTAAGTTGCAGTCGGTTTGCAGTGTACCCCTATTTGTCCAGAACTTCTTAGCGATAATGAAGAGCTAATTGCAAGACGGCGAAAGTCTGGCCAACCCTGGTGCGAGATTAGACCTTGTAATGAGAGACGATAGCTCACGCTGGAGATTAGTTATTTCCAGTGAAACTGAACGTGAAAGTGAGCGTTGACGCAGCGGTAAAGTAACTCAAAAGCAACGGAGAGCAACAAGGATGGTGTGTTGTAAAGAAATGGAGTTGAAACAGTGCGCAAGCGGGTGTTTGGCGGATAGCAAGAAAAGCGAGTCGCCAAAAAACGCATTAAGATGCATAATATGAGCGTCGCAGCATAAGGGACGGAGAAGAAGGGAGGGAGGTCGGAAAGAAAAGAACGCAAATAACGAGCTTGAGCTCCTCAGACTTTCTCATTCGCTCGCAAAAGGAAATGATGGTCTGTAATTGAGGCAGCCCAGGAGATGGTCAGAAGCACACAACAGAGCTGCTCAACAAATAACGTGAGCTCTACATCAAAAGGCGGGCAGCAAACAGCGCCAGTTGAGAGCGACTTACCTGTGACGTAAGTTTGACTTTTAACAGCAGTCGCGCACGCTATTTGTACTGGCAACTCAACTAACAAGAAATAATTTCCTCGTCTTCATTAACTTCACAACTCTCAATATTTAAGCATGAAAGCGCTTTAGTTTCATTAATAAAAAGCTCTCACTACTCATTAAGAAAACACGCTCATCGACACAGCACGCATGAGGGGCAATTTACATGCCTTATTAGATTGTCCACATCGGAAGCGTAGAGGGCACCTCAAGTTGAACGAGTAACTTGAACTAAAATTAGTGAACATCTGATACAGAGCGATGGAGCATTAATAAAAACTACGACCACAACTTTCCTTTTACGAAATGGGAGGCGCAAGAGAAGCAAGAAAGTGAAGCTAGCTAGAGAGAAAGAAAACGAAACCTGACAACCGAGACAAAAAAACTGAGCAGATTTTGGCACATCGTGATGAAAGCTGAACGAGTTATGCCCATCTAGAGTTTGATGGCTGCTGTTAGCCTCGGTGAGCAGATTTCTATTGCCGCATTTGCTCGTATAGCTGGTCAATACTATGGCGAGATCTACACACATCGTGATGCTAGTGATTACTCGAGAAGAAATTCAGACCGCACAAAAGCAACAGCCAAGAATTACGTATCGGAGCTCACACATTCGAGAGCTAGACACTTTGAGTCACAATGTTTCTTTTTGGTAGCAACATGAGCAGACCGAATATAGCAACTGAAGCGTAGTGAATCAAACGCAACATAGCGCTCGGAACACACCTTCGTCCCACGGTCACTACCGACATTTGAAGACTTATTGGCATGCCAATATGCAGTCGAGATGATGTACTTCCACGAAAAATGCCATTGATGTAAATAGAGCTCTCTCGCGCGAAAATATTCAGAGTTATTTGTTAACTTACTGAATCAAGATTAAAAGCATTAGATTAGATCTTAGTTTACGCCTCCCTAACCGCAATAAACGCGTTCTAAAGAGAGGAAGGGGAAGGCGTTAAGTAAGGAGTTAAGGGAAAACGGAACCTATGCACAAGGTTCATAAAACCAGTGAGCTAAAAAAGTTCATGAAACAAGATAAAAAATGACGAAAAAAACTTTCTTCTTAGGTGCTGAAAAACAAGACGGCAGTGAATCGAGAAGAAGGTGGTCCTTAACAAAACAAAAAACCTTTTATTCCAACAAAAAGAAGGCTTACGTAACTCTCAGCTCGGAACCCCACCTTTACCCTCCGGGAGTACCAATTCCCATAAATACAATAGTCGTATCCCCCTGAGGGGGATCAAGTGTATAGTTAGATTAGTATTAACAATGACGTCCGTACACGTTACTAGATAGGCACAGACTGGAAAGCTTAATATACTACTCTATCTGACGCACAAAAAAAATCCAACTATGAATGATATCCTAATTTCGCTTCGTAGGCTGTCTGACACTGGTAAAACATAAAAATACTACTAATCCACTACATAATGATACACAATAATATTGTTGCTTACTTGTTTGGTCTGTCGTTCCGTCACGCTCTTGTTTAATGACCGTATCCATGACACGAGTTTCACCAGAGCAGGACAGGAATATTTTAATCGCAGATACTCACATATGAGCTCATTGCACACTGCATTTTCAAAGTCATCAGAGGGTTTTGATGTTTAACATCCTGATTACCAGATTTATGAGCTTTTATCAAACATTATCGAATCCCGTCGGTTTGGACGGGCCGTATCCACTAGTAAGTAATATTCAGCACATAATAATATTCAAGACACTAGACCGACACGATGGACACTAAAAATATGAAAAGGTAAATAAAACGCAGCGATACTTCAATCACGAGTGGGAGGTCACAAAACCCCCGCAATCCCCCTTAGAGATAAAAGCCTGTATTCCTCATAAAAGCATTTCATTAAAAAGCAAATGACGACCCTCTAACACACAACCAGAAACAGACACAGATTTTCGTCCAGATACTCACACGAAGTGCATTTACAACTAGCAGGACGGAGAGAGTATCATCCGATCGCCCATCATAAACTGCGAACGAAAATCTGATGAAGTAGCAAAAAATTCAT
The DNA here is from genome assembly GCA_014220935.1 of Platorchestia sp. MABIK. Taxonomy (NCBI): domain Eukaryota; kingdom Metazoa; phylum Arthropoda; class Malacostraca; order Amphipoda; family Talitridae; genus Platorchestia; species Platorchestia sp. MABIK. The sequence goes on along the minus strand of JACJUY010000120.1, from coordinate 257,409 downwards.
TCCTAAACTGAACAGACCTAATCGATTCTCGAATGCCAAATTGTGTTAATGTTTTATCAGATACGATCCAGCTGGCAGCAGATCGGCCAACGAACGTTCCTTACTCCACTTAGACGGGAACTCTATGACCAACGCGAAACAAAAAGGCCAGTGACGTAGTTGGCAGCACATATGCTGCGTGCAGGGGCGGCTGATCACTAGACTGTAACTAATAGGCGAGAGTACAGCACTGAGGTGCAGGGCGGGTAAGGGGGCACAGCACTGAGGCTCCCTCGGAGAAGGGAGAGGAAGGGGGCACAGCACTGAGGCTCCCTCGCAGAAGGGAGAGGAAGGGAGCACAGCACTGAGGCTCCCTCGCAGAAGGGAGAGGAAGGTGGCACAGCACTGAGGCACCCTCGCAGAAGGGAGAGGAAGGGGCACAGCACTGAGGCTCCCTCGCAGATGGGAGAGGAAGGGGGCACAGCAGTGAAGCGTTTTCTCTGCCGGCGTGCAGTGGCTAAGGGCAAAGCGAAACGCTCTCCAAAATTGTACAATTTGAAGCGTTGTGTTGGGAGCTGTAATGAATTAATGAAAGATGTACCTAACGAATGTGCAACCTACTGATCATCACGATCTGCCCCGACAAACTTTTCAGCAAAATGACAATATAAATTTACGTAGTTCAGAGCAAATGATTGGAAATTCAAGCAAATTCAATGTTTGGTTGGAGCGAATCTTGCAATAACTTTCCAAATAATTGCTTACTGAGAGCGAGGAAAAACATCAGCCTTCATACATGTACATAACAAACAAAAGAGACTCAGATTACCACGGAAGTCAGAGTGCGCAGACAACACAAACAGAGCGAGGAGTGAAGCTCACGCACGCGAGCGCAACTGCCTGGTGGCAAGTGCATGCAGTAGACCAGTGTTATTCACTAATTTTTGCAAGGGCATCGATTGAACGCATTGATTGAGAGAGCCGCAGCTACTACTGCAAGTTAGCGTGTATCATATAAATTATATATTAATTAATCATTTTAAATATTTTTCACGAGCCGTGAATTAAGCCATCGCGAGCCGCCAGCAGCTCGCAAGCCGCGCAATGAATACAACTGCAGTAGACAGGAGAGTGCGAACGCCTACGCCAATTTGATGCATCCACAATAACTGGACCAGATGCGGTCAGGCTATTCCACAGACGCCTGAATACAACTGCAGTAGACAGGAGAGTGCGAGAACGCCTACGCCAATTTGATGCATCCACAATAACTGGACCAGATGCGGTCAGGCTATTCCACAGACGGCTGAATACAACTGCAGTAGACAGGAGAATGCGAACGCCTACGCCAATTTGATGCATCCACAATAACTGGACCAGATGCGGTCAGGCTATTCCACAGACGGCTGAATACAACTGCAGTAGACAGGAGAGTGCGAGAACGCCTACGCCAATTTGATGCATCCACAATAACTGGACCAGATGCGGTCAGGCTATTCCACAGACGGCCCCAAAATGCTACACAACTCAAGAAGGCATAAATCAGTGCAGTAGACCGGTTGTGCGGTTGAAGGAGTTCATTCCAGGCAGCGGTTGATAACAATCGAAGTTCATTAGAATTTGGGGCATCGTAAATGCGGGGTCGCGCGCCTGTGCAGTGCTCGAGTTTTTTTGCTTGATTACGATAGTGTGTCATCAGCAATTGTGGTACTTATGATAATTGATGTATTTTGCAGGTATATCTTCCAGCGCCCAAGTTTGCTGGCTCAGTCTAGACAACGATTGAACACTCTTTGCCTAGTAACAACCTCATATTTACTGCACTCATGCCTTAACAGGTTTTTATTTCATCACTTATAGCCCATATGAATTTGAATACCGTCAGTTAAACAAAGTACACTTCAGCTACTTTCTCTTAGAAATAGGCTATCTTTCTAGTTCCGGTGCAATTGTAATTCGAATGATTCTTAAAGCTCGACAGAAAAACAAATTTTGCGAGACATGAATTCGAAAAGTGAGCAACTGGAATATAAATTTCTAAACTTGAAATATTTGTTACCCCATGCCACGAATCCAAGATCATAAGGCGGTTTACGAATTGCGAAGCATCATCACCGCATGCGACCATTAACACGACTGTGCAATCCTCGAGTTACTTGAACCTTTCGGCAAGTTGGAACGAAATTCACAGACGAGTTTAATATCTAGTGTCTACATGTTGACTAATATTACCCTGCAAACTTGAGCAACTTATTAGGTACCGCCCTCGCATACAACTGGTGAAGCGTCTGAGATCAGGGCAGTTTCCAGGAGCGCCGACCTTGAAACCGTAGACCACTTCAAGATCTACGGACACTGGAGAATTGAATTACCGAACGGAACGTATCGGAAAGTTAGAGCGGGATTTACATGAGCGATGGAGAAGTTAGCAGAGGTTATTTCCCCTGCAGAGCAGCGCCGGTCACACCAGGAACTGCAGACAACGGAGGCGCATCAAACCGGTCGCAGGTAGCCGGACGTGCGCGCATCCATTAAAGCAGATCGCCAGCGCGACATTCGCCTCTCCTAAAAAAAATCTAACGAGTCTCGTTGTCGAACCTCCAATCATTTGTACAGACTCGGACGGGCTTTCACATACAAGAATAGCATCGATATTACCCAAGGAGACAAATTGCGACCACTCAAATTCTCATCTAATGATGGTCGTAAATCTTATCCGAGTATCTCAGAAGTGGGCTAGGTCTCACATCGCTCTAAAATATGAGAGAAAATGACGCGATAGCGGTCACTAACAGTTCATCAAAGTAGCACCGAAGTCCATGTTCGGACAGCGTATACCAATATTTCGTAGGCGTCCGTTAGGTCAGAATTCTATTGATCAGCACAAAGCAAGTACTTAATCTACATGCAAAATTAGAACACCGCGACAGGATTGAAATTTATCAACACAATTTTACAACGGCGAAGAGAAATTTCAGAGTTAACGGGGTGGAATGTTGCGAAATTGAGAACTACTTTAATTACGGATACGGTGATGCCTATCTGTCACTCCATTAGCCAAACCCAACAGCAGCCACACAACCACCGGTCAGCAAAGAGAAACTGGCACAGCGTAGCTGGCAACAAGCTATACATCATTTGACGGTTTCAACTACGGCAACATAGTTATGAGTTACACGCAAAGGTGATCTCGTACTTCCAAATATGCCTTTTAAATCAATTGAGCTCGACCATTTCAGATCATCAACTGGTGTACCGCAAGCCTGAGGGCACACACGAAGTACTGTAATACAAATACAATTGCACAGTACAGGAATACACCCAGGAGGGAGCGCAGGAACACAAATCTGAGGGTGAAGATAAGATATACGAGCAAAAAACTGAACAAATAGGAGCAAACGACGTAAAAAACTAATGTTTCAAAACCTACAATGAACAATACTGTATCACAGGAATGATCAAGGGAACGCAGTCGATTTGAAGACCATGCTAACGTTTATTCCATGTCTCCAGACACTCGCAAACGAATGGGATTCACCCAATATGGCTGCTAAATTATTAATTTCTTATAGGAGGTAAAAAGCTAAAAGTAGACCGCAACACTTTTAAATTAACTACAACCGACACCAGATTCAGACCACAATAATTTAATGAAAAGTACTACTAGAGCTAAAAACATCAGTTAATAAAACAATGGTTGCCATTGCAATACTCATTCAAAGTGAAAAACAGGATTACTTGAGAATATCTTGTGAGCAGAAGTGCTCGTGCAACAGGGATTCATTTCGGTATACAGGATCGTCACTTCGTTTAACAAACTTCAACATAAAGTTGAGTGCGTTGACATAAACTCTTATTACTCAAAAATCGTGTGATCGAAAAAGCTTCGTTGAAGAGTCACAGAGACTTGAAATTTTCACATGGTCACAAAGGTCTCCTGATATTACGACTCTAGATTTCTACATCTGGGGGCACTTGAGGAGTTAAGCGTACAAAAATTCAGATTCATTCCGAAGATCTCATCGATGGAATTATCGATGCTTCCTCAAGGATTTCTGAAATTGTCTTCGACCGCATTCGGCGATCATTACACCGGCGTTTGAACGCCTGCATCGCAACAGATGGGCGTCATGTTGAACGTCTTGTGGAAGTACCTAACCTAATTTAAAGAATGTGTTTGTAGTGGTCATAAAACTTGACGCGTTCACCGCGTATTGGGCCATATGTGTACAACTAGGTAAATTGCTCATTCACGTACCAGTATAAATGAATGGCATTTCATCTGCTTCGCAACTTCTTTTGGAAATAACTGTTATCGTACGGGGTGAAATGTTATCAAGCAATTTTATTTCCGTATTTCTTAGCAAGGATAGAAATGTATTCGAGCAATATAGTCGATTTCCCAATTCTGCTGGTTACAACCTAACCAAACCAACCGTTAACAACCGCGGAAACGCGGTGACCGTGTTAAAGGTTGTTAATTCTGTTTTTTGCGCATATAAAAAAATGTTTTCCCAGCTTTACATTTCATTTCCATGTCACTCTCCAAGTATGAATATTTCTCCAGTGTGTTTCAAATAAATCCCTGGAACTTTAAAGGGAAGCATTTCCGACCATAAGGTTGTTCAGTTGAAAGCGTTTATTTCAACGATCCCAACCTTACGCAAAAGTTCTGCTAGCCCTGATTCGCGGCAGCAGCAGCAGCAACGTGCTTTCCAAGCGTTTGGCAAAACACAAAATTTTCCTAATTTTTTACGAGGTCAGAACATGGTGACAAACATGAATCAACCGATTAAAAAAGATTTCTCGTGAAAAATTTATAACAGGTAAGTGTCAAGTTGATGAGCATACCAAATGTCCCTACCGAAATATGAATTAAACATCAACATTATCCACAATCCGACTTCGTCCACAATCGCGATTACTCTACAACAAAAGAGAACACATTCCAACGCCAAATACTTCAATGAAAATAACGAGAGACAATGTACCTCTCGTGAAAACGCTTCAAAAGCGAGGTAAGGAATTAAAACTATTCAAGGCGTACATTCAGACACAGACCAGTTTCTGCACTCCCGAGGACACCGAGAACGTACCTCGAACCCGCCATAAAATATTACAGAGGAAGTGAGGCGAATAAACCACAACGGGTTGAGGCTAGCAACAGCACGGGTGAGAGCAGGATGTTCCCCTGACGTTCGACGGAGTGAGTGAACGAACATTCAAAGCGGGGATTTTCCTAGTTTTGCGACCCAGCGCATGGTCGAGAGTATAAGAAGCAGATCACGCTCGGTCATCCAGTCTGGCTTGAGCTGCTCTTTTACGTGTTTGTGGTGCATATTCTCTTTAATTGAGTGAACTATCAGGTGTTTTTAAAATATAGTCGTGCGTTTGTACTTCCTATTCCCGTGCCATTGCAAAATCTAACGATACTAAAAGTAACAAAAGCTAAGTGTAAAATTCATGAGTAATAGAACGTAACGGGATCAAGTGAACGGCGAGAGTGAAAGGAAAGTGAAGAAAATCTAGCCAACGAACGAAATACGAGCCCACAGAAAACTACTGTAAATTTAATTGATAAACCATTGAACCGCTATTTCCTCACTATCAACTTCAATTTTTTGCAGAATTCTAACAAGAGAATGCTACATTTTTTCACGTGGAGCTATACTACACTAATAAGCCATCAATCCTTATGTATCAGCTGTAAACTGAGGGGTTTCCCCACAATTCAAATACAGTTAAGGTAGAGGCATGAATTCCGAGGAAGGGGGAAAAATATTATAATAAAATTAAAAGACCATACAGAAATCCAACGAAAACCTATTCATTTCTAGCGTTAGGAGTGTTATTCGCTTGGTACACGAATACATCACGATGTTCAATATTCAAGTTGGGTTTTCTTATTTTTCCTCAACTGATATGGTTTTTGATAAACTGTGTCCTTTAAAAGCTTCAAAGCCGACAGTTTTAATGAAATGTAACAAGTTTGAGTACTCGCGACGCATTTTTCGAATTGACAATCCCATACACATCATATTGCGTAGGCTGAGGTTCGAGCTCATTTTTTGGTAGCGGCTCTCTACTACTGAAACCATTACCGTGGACCAGCAGCACCTTTACAACTCGACTATCTGAAATCATTCGTCTTCCTTTTTAAGTTTGTTCGGCCACGAGACACTTATAAAGCAGAATTATCTTTCACTCGAGCCATTTGTCTTCACCATGTTTGACTCGCACTAGATGGTCAACTCAAATAATATGAACCCAAGAGCGCATCGAGCGATCACGTCGTACTGTGGTACCATTAACCTTTTTCCTGCGAGTTTCCTCAATTGGAACATACTTTTTTAAAGCAGCGTAGAAGTAGTAATTTTATCTCAAATTTATGATTATTTCTAAATTTTTATAATAATTGTTTCAGTACACCTGAAAATTATAAATTTCATGCTTTTGACAATATTCATCCTTTTTAAAGCAGGCCCGCAACGTGTAAAAGCACTCCAGTTTAACTTTTTCGCCACCTGCATGCATGTTTTTCGCCGCCTAAGCGATTTAAGCGATTAAATCGCTTGGGCGGCGAAAAAGTAAGACTGGGACCCGAGTTGGCTGGAAAGTTGCCAGAAGATGTAAGATTTGATGGCATGGATCATACTTTAGGATCCTCAACACAAGGGAGATGCAAAGTGCGCAGCAAAAACGCAAAAAATTTGAAAGAAATGCCATTTACGGCTATATGCAGGAAAAGGAAAGTTATGCTTTAAAAAATTCAAAAACCTATAATAAAAACATTTAACATAACCTCATACTTTCGTTATACTTCTGTCCCTACTTGTACGACTAAATAACATAATTCCCAATGCGTTTTTGTTTCATACTTTTGAGAGGTTACTAAAGGAATTAACTTTCAAAATTATGAATACAGTTGAACCTGAAAGAACCGTTTTTGCTTAAATGGAACATATCATAAAATGACATGAAAAATTGATATCGCTCAAACTTCAAAAATTATATATTTAATCCTTACCAATGCAAACCAATATTATAAAAATAAATTCAATCACAAAATGAATTCAATGGTCGGCAGGAAAAAGGTTAAATAAAATGTAGCGTTAAGAAGAAAATTTCAACTCGTGTGAAAATTAACTTGAAAATACAGGACAAAATAAGTTATCATGAAAAACAGGTACAGAGCTAATTAAGTTTTACTAGTTTAAATGCTTACACAAGTAAAAACATATAAAATTTGAAGCTCTGAATTGAAGAAATACAAATTCTGAAAAAGAGTTGACTTTTCAGATATTGTGCTAAATGTCAAAATCTAGATTGTACCTCCAAAATAAGACCAATTCTCATCATCGTAGATCTCAACCATAGGGCTAAAGCTAGTACAAATGTTTCCTCGTTCATAACCTAAGTGGACAGTACATATTACATAGCTCCCCAATCTAAATAGCCCAGAGGGCTGAGGTCAGGGCTACGAGAGAGCTAAGGTAGGATCAAATGGTGGCTAAACGCTAAAATCGGTGAATTAGTTGAATAAAAAGATACATTCGTTGGTGAGCTATTGTGTCAGTAGTACCACCCTTACTACTCATTCTTTCAACCATTGTGTGTTAGATGTACAACTTCCGCCTTACGGCTCCCGATAAACGCATTGCAGCAAACTTCGTACTGTCGATTGACAAAGTCCCTGGTGAGCATCTCGGTCGATACTGGCATTCATTTTGAGACTGAGAATATTAAACAAGTACTCACTTCTCTCACTGATTACAATAGGATTAATTTTATGAAAGTTATGCACAATATATGCATCTAGATTTTTTAAGGTCCAACGAACGCCCTGAATATTCAAATCTCGGAGTCAACCGAGTTATAATGCCGCACTTAACACTCCTGATGCATGGCGCCCTCAATAAAAGTAAACTAGAGCCTAATTTATTACTACCTGCTTGATAATTTTTCCGCTCCAGAATGGTTGGCATGCCAATTGTGGTACACTATCAAAATAGGAGATATTTCTCAATTCTCTCTCCTCCCCGACACGAAAATCACATAGCATGTAAAACCTACTATCATACTCGCTCAGCTAAATCCTGGTGCCAGCGCGAGGAAAGCCAAACCTTTCCACGCCATAGTCATTCACTCTTCAGGGCAGAAGATAGGTTCATGCTAAGTTCATCAACCTCACGAAAGAGGGACTAGCACCCCCAGGGAAGACCTGATAGCTTATTTCAGGTATAGATACGCCGTTGGAACTTCTCTCATTTTTGCTGTTTTTTCCCGTTTTCACACATTCTTCGTTTTCTGTTCTTTGTATTTTCTTTTTTCTAATTCATAAATTTCTGTTTTTTCTACGCAGGGAATCCCGTGTGTGAAGACACATTGTGCATAGATTCCACGTTTTCCTTAATCCATACTGAATGGTCCCAAATCCTTACTCTGGAAATATCTTTGCAATGGAAATCGATCCTAACTGCTATACAAAATACAGCACAGATGACTTGTGAATATTGTGTCTTCATACGTCTCATCACCAGAAAAAAAGGACATGCAACATGAGAGTTTAACTCATATTCAAGCATTATGCTCAGGTGTTCAGTAGGGTCGCAGTTGAAAAAAAGCGAATTACTACAATACACGTATTCAATTTGTGTGGAACATAAAATGAAAGAAATGAAAATATAAAATGAACAAATGAATTTCTGCACGTCAAGAAAAATGTATAAGTAAATTTACGCAAGCGCTTAAATCGATTCCACAAATAGACGTCATTTTTACTAGACTGCAGTTGTTGCTACAACCCGCCCCACCCACAATAAACAACGGTGAGCAATTCGGAGAAGCAAAAAAAAATATGTTAAGTTGAAAGAAAAACGGACACTTTCAAAAAGCCAGCGCACTGCCCCCACCATTAGTGAAGGAAAAAATTGGAAGTCGAAAAGGTGCAATTAATTCTTCAACTAAGCTTCCAAAAATCTAAACATGTGGTGAATTTGAACTGCTCAGTAATTATGTCTGAGCCTTGATTCTCATCTATACACATAACTACTCGGTCAGACAGTATAAGCACTTTCCTATTCGCCCGTACACTGCAAAAATTCTACTTATTTCCACACGAGTGTCATTCACAACAGGCCGCTGTAGTGTCATCGTTTTTAAAGAATCTAGAGATAGACGTTTTATGCATAACCAAAAGGAAAGATACGGCTATCGCTAATTAAAAATATCAGCCGAACTAGAAAATACCAAGGCAGTCAAACTAAGAAGCTTCTGCAACGCACTTTCGAGTACATGACAGCTACACTGTTTTTTGAGTTCAACTCAGTTGGGTTGTATTTCTTTTAACAAAGAACAACATTGATTACAGAGTTATTTGGTTAGACCAGACACCAAAAATCAGCAGCTCAAAGAACCAGGTGTTGGGGGTTAGTAAGTAACACTGAAGTTGCATTACATTCTCAGCTCTACTCTTCCTCCACAAAAAAAAAAAAAACATTTCAATTTAAGATCTCATTTTGAGAGAAGCGCAGTGCAGGAACATCTAGAAATTACATTGAAGAGAAATTCTCAATGCCGCTATATCAGGGAAGAACTAGGAAATAGAGGTATTCCTAAGAATAAATACCAGTTTGCTTGTATTCTAGCAGAATGCTTTAAATCCCCGACACTGAATGCAGAATATGATCACTTAACAAAAGTGTAACAAAATGGAACTTTAGCACGGACTCCATATCGCTTAAAAATATATCATTCAAGCTTGAGTCCAGTTTTGCAACGCTAGCTTATGCCACCTACCATTTGTGAGTGTGCAGGCCGAGATGAACGTTTCGATCGCAGTGAAAAGCTGGGAGAAAGTGAGGAAGACAAATGGAAGTTGAGGCAGCGGAGAGGAGGTAAGGTCACTCCATCATAAGCAGTCGTGCATGTCATCGGCCGTTTGAGGTAAGAAAGTGGATGCTATTGTAAGACAAACATCTTCAGAGGTAATACGCGAAAGATAATAAAACGGTCTAGCTTCAAATAAGGAAAAGTTGAGAAACGCTTCACCACGGAAATGTGATCGACATGAGCCCGCTCAAAAAGATAAACTCGATTGTTGGAAAGCATTACCTTGCATGGCTCGCAATTCTACGATAAGTCATCAAATTTTAGAAGTAGCTTGAAACCGCTTTCTCCAAATCTTCAACAGTGGGATTTCAGCTCGCGTTCACTAGCGCGCCAATGGTGTAGGTTTGTTTTACTAAATTTCTACGATCAAAGTTTAAGGTTACAAATAACACAAGATGTTGAAATGAACAGGTCCAGTAAATTTTGTTTCAACTAACAATCCAGTTCAATTCAAAGTCGCTGCAATCGTATTTCGCAATGGTAATAAATTTGCCTGCTCTTTCGCTTTGTCGCCCTCAGGCACGACCGACCTCCGACTCACACGAAGCTTGGCTAAGCAAGCCAAAGCGCTGCGATACTAGACGTCTATTCCTAATTTACAACCACTCAGGTCATCGCTTCTAATGTGGATATACTGAGTCGATAAGTAATTAGCAGCATTTTACGAGCCCAACAGCACGGAGTTTATGGTGGAACACGTTTGAATTATTCAGCGCTAAACGGCAAAAACAATGGCCGCTAAAATACAATGTGCCAAGCGCTGTTGTGCGGTCTAAAGTGCGCTCGTTAGATTGAGAACCGCGAGAACACCCGACTTTCTAATGGACAAGTGGAGGTAATCAACGGCTCTACATAAGCCTGTATGTAGGGAAGTGATTCTAAATCTCATTCGTTCCAAAAGACAAATCTTTGTTGTACCACGTTTTACGTCATTTCCTAACAACTATCTTTCCAGTGCTGTCTTCTCTGAATAGATCGGAATAGAGCGGAAAACGTTTTTCCTAATGAAACAATCCCCAGATAGCTTCTGTAGAAAAATTGGAAAGTCAACATTTTCCGAAAATTTACGTAGATATGCGTTAGGATATCAATATGTAAAACCTCACCTACAATATACAGGGTTGGCAGTGTACACGTGCATCATTAACAATGAAGTCCCTAAAAACCGAACGTCGATATTTTGCTCCAGGGCTGAGTTTTCGAACACATTCTGTCGCTGCACCAGTGCAGTTTACAGCCTGAGCGCATTTGAGGCAACACCGTGTGCTATAGCTCGTAACGAAGCCGAGCGGATTACAAAGAACTTATGCCGCCGGCTGTACTGCAACGAAAACGTAACTCGGCAGAAATTTCAACTCCTATAAGTCGAGAAAACGAACGATAAATACCTACGTAACTTTTAGGAACTTTTAACACAGATGTATAAATAAACTCATTTCTCTAAAATAAGTGAATTTTCAATAACAATCCGGACACACAAAAATCAAACTTAAACGACAGTGCCGGAAAGTGAAGTTAATCGAGTATTCAGGTTTTCACGAATATTTCAGCTTATTTCAAAAATCCTTTTTTCAATACTCAAAAAAATGTTGAACGAGTTTGTAGAAGCATTACAGTGCAATGATGAAAAACTTATGTTCACATTAGTGATTACAATCATGGCATTTTTTAATACCTATTTTAAAACGTGTGAAAGTTTTGAAAAGGAAATAGTCTTTCGTCATGTCATGGAGCAGTTACTCTAGAAATAAGGTAATAAATTTAAAGTTTTTCTCATAAAAGTATAAACCTCCAGTTAATACATATAAAGGTATAGGTTGTTTAAAAAGCAATTGATAGTAATAAAATGTGACGGTATTTCGATTGGACAATACGTTACAAAATGGGCCAATATCTCGCTCCACAAACCTCGGTACCTCAGAAGCGGCGGCAACTAGTTCTGTAGAAGCGAAATAGCGCTGTCCGCAGTGATGGCAGCGAGCACAAGAGCGACTATGCAAATGCACGATGCTCTCACAGAAGGAATGCCGGCAAAAATAAGGAACATGCGCTCATGGGTATGTATTCTTGCAAGTCCTTAATTAGGCGACGTAAGATTGTGCTCTCTAACCATTACAATATGAATCTCTAGTCAAGTATGAAGGGAAGCGCAAGAGCGTGCGCAAGCTCGAGTTAGATCATTACCGAAGGTGTATTGTAGTCTCCATAAGCAAATGCTTTGATATCAGTTGTACTCTTTGCCAATTGAACAAAAATTAATCGAGGTTCTTTATTAACTTCAAAAGTCAGGTTATATTTTTACGATACTACTACACCTCCTAGAAGAGCATGGTAAAAACAACCATGTTCAGAACGCATCAAGTTCCAATAAGCGATGTGTAACAAGTTGAGAACTGCAAGCTTACAATTGCTGAAGAGCAAGGTCTCATTTCGTCTCTGGGCCGTTGCATTGAGACAACGAGGGAATGGCACGAAAGGCCTGTTGATTGCTAGCGCCCTGGTAATGCATGACAATAAAAAGGCAAGAAACACAACGGATATGCGCGCTAACGCGGAAATCAAAGAGCTTACAGGGCCATGACCTCGTGTTGTTGCCTCATTTCTGATGTTTTGAACGTACACTACACACACTATTGGAACACTTCGTTAAACCAAAATCACAGGGAGGAGGAAGCTGCCATTAGATAGGAAAGGAGCCACAGCCTACTACTTCACGTCCTTCCAATCAAGCGCCTTCCGAACGAAGAAAGCAATTTAAGCAGGTCTTCAATGATTGATGGTCAAGAGCTGCTGGTTCGTTAGGATAAAAATAGAATGTTATTCAAAATCAAGGTGGATTTCCTACATTGGATGAAAGTACGTAAGTGATGGGATGATGTTGAGCGTGTTCCGCTGTCCATAGGGCACGAAGTGATGTGCTCATTTTATAGCCATAGAGATTCGGTTGGCAAGTAATCAGCTATGGTTCAAGCACTTCAACTCAAGAAACAACATTAATCTACAACCAGATGAAGTTTTTTCATTTTTGAACCATTACTATACTACAACTGCCATGATTAACCAGCCATTGACCTGAAGTACATCTAAAGTGTGTAGGGTTGACGTAAACTACGTCTGAAGGGTGAAGGGTTGACATGAACTTTCGCAAAAAGCATCCTCACATGTCCCACGTACTCGAACATGCTGCACAAAAATGTGGTTTTTATTTAAGTTAATTAACTATTTCGCGCACTTGGTGTTTCGTTAGGCTTTAAAAATAGAAGTAAATAATAGAAAATATTTTTCACACGAGGATACGGGAATAATAACAAAACTTTCTTTTCGTGGGTTCTGTAGAGCGAAACTTGGCAACCTAATAAAAAAACTTAGCTTTTCGGAATATTTTTTTATTTTGAATCATAAGATGAGTTAAAAATGTTCAGTTTTATAGCAAAGGAGTAAAACTACGACACTACACAGCCAGTATTAACTGGTCACTTTAAGTGACTTAGATGCTAGTTCATCTGCGTGAGGGCTTACGCACTTGATTCGTCAAAGACTTACAGTATTATTCGTGACTCAGCGAAAATTCACCTCAATAACCATTTCTATTATTGAATGCTAATTTGACCAAAAATATTCCTTGTATTAATATGCGCAAAATCTTTTAAATTCAAGGGCAGGAAAAAACATTTTAAAAAACACATTTTTTAAAAATTGTGCGTCGTCGATACTAAAATTAACATTTCGGGCCTCGACCCATTATCACGTGTAAGATCTTCAAAAATCGAAAGAAAATTGAAAAAATAACTAGATAATTCCACTCATTTTTGTACATGACGAGAGATATTTGTACGACATAAATTCTGAGAAGACTATCATACCCTGAAAGCTGACCACAAGTATGATGAAAATGAGCGAAAAGCACCGCGGAACGCAATTTAAATAAAAACAAAAGAGCTATCTATCCCTAAAGGTACACTCGCCTAACCAAAAGCAAGGGATGCGCACTCTGCATATTATTAAGATAGGGTTCGTTTCTATGCAAGAGTATAAAAAGAGATTTGAAAATTTACAGTTTCGTTACATTGCGATCAAATCCCAAACGCGGGCATGGCTTTGTCACTCACCACACTCAGCCTCAAGATCTCGTGCAGTGAACCAGATTGATGTTAAAATTTCCGACAGTGAATGTACGATTTTAGGACCAGTTACCAAATCTAAAATTTTGGGAATTTTTTTTCCTACATATGATCAAACCCAGTCTAAATGACATGTAGAGGGCACAGCCCTTGGTCACTGTTGCTTTAGGGAGAGCTTAGTCATTTACGTTCCAATTATGTGCTTTCTGCGCTTTTCGCCATTTTCTCTTTACAAGTGTTCAGCTTTCCGGATATGGTACTCTTCTCGAAATTATTGCAGTACAAACATCTCTCTTCATGTATAATACGGCCAGCAATTTTCTTCTCATTTTTCAAGTCTCTGTACATTTATTTAGCAGATCTTAAAGCTGATGATGTGTTGACGCCCGAAACGTTCATTTTAGCATCGATTACATACAAATTTAAAAAAAAGGTGGAATGCTTTGGTTTTTGCCTTAATCTTATATTGAATAAAAATTACATCAACTAGAAGTAGAACTTTAAGCAATCGTCCATACAGGTTGGGTGATATTTAAAAAAATTGATAAGGGATTTTTCCTAATTTCACGGTAACGCGCACTGATCCCGGGATTTTCTTTTTTTTCTTTTCAGGCGCAACTATTTGTTCGAACTTTCAATCAATTCGGACAGTAGAATAACAAAGAATCTATACCCAAAGTGTGCTTCCTCACATAGTACCCTACGTACAGAGAAGCAAGTTAGAAATGAAGAGTAAGAAAGGTTAAGAAAAAGATGGCGAAGAAGGTATGACAATTGACAGAAATAAAGTGGGCATAAAAGAAGCCCAATCTAAGGCTGAAGTAATCTTACAATATCCTCTCTGAAGGCGTCAATCCCCTCAGCATAAAATAATCAAACTTAACCTTAATCCACTCCCTATCCTATTCTCCCACAGGGGGGGCAAATCCTGGCAATAGCTGTATGTTCACTTCCAGTTTTATAGGAGGCACATCAAAATTCCAGTTTTAAATTTATTCCAACACAGAGCTGGGAGCAGTATAAATTTGCCAGATTTTAAAGATCTCCACCTAGAAGACAAGATGTTATTCACTTTTAGACTACTCTCATGAAGAAAATGTGAGGTCCCGGGCTGAGAATTAGGTATGCCTTCTATACATTGAAATTTAGTAATTTTTTTATAAAGGACCTTTTTTTCGGTTCACTGCTATCCCGTTTTTAAGCACCTTTTACTTCTTCAATTTTCATTTTGTTTCTTAAGCTTCTTTCCCAACTTGCTGTATCTGTATGCAGAATACGCTTAGTGAGAACACATCTTGTGCGTTAATTCCGAGTTCCTTGAACTCCACACTAAATGGATCCTCTATCCTTGCTCTCTTCGAAATACCTTTGTTGTGATACTAACTGATGATCTTGCAATCTATTCCTTTTTGATAAGATCAGATAAGTTAGTTATAGCTTCCCTAACCACAACAAATGTGTTCCAAAGAGACACAGGAGGAAGGGCACCATTTACTATGGAATTAAGGAAATCTATCACACAAGATCCTCCTCTGTGCATAAAAACAAGAAGTTGCGAAGGAACGTTATGAAACAAGATAAGAGTTGAAGAAGAAAGTTCGAGGTGCTGAAAACTAGGACAGCAGTAAACCGAAAAAAAAGTCCTCAATAAAACGAAAAAAAATATTTATTATAATTACACAAAAAAGAAGGCTTCCCTAACTTACAGCTCGGAACCGCACATTTCCTTCCTCGGAAGTTACCACCTCTACGACACCTCCCGAGAACAACTCAACATGATCTTCAATCTAAGTTGCGTACGCGCATTTTCACCAAAAAGGCCCACGGTCAGCTAGGTAATATTTTTTCGATCACGAGGTAGAGGCACACGAGCGTAGAATGACTTCAACTGCGCCGCAGCAGGAGCACAAAAAGAACGTGTCCGTGGTTGTCGTCGCTCGATTCCTTTCATGCAGTATGTCAGCATAAAAACCCCACTTAGAGAAAGCCAAATTAACGGCTACGAGACCATAATACATTAATGTACACGAGACGGTTAGTAACAAAAAATAAGAACAGCAGTAAGCGCAGCCTTGACTCGCAACGACAGCTGGAAGCTACGGCTGTAGAAGTATCTCCCAGAAAGACGCAACTCAGGACGACGAATGAGTGCATTAGGATGTTTGGGAGGTAAACAGTGTTAAATTCCCCACGCACATTCTATCGCACTGAAAGTACAACATTAACACAAGACCAGATGGGTGTCCGTACAATGCAAATCGTGCAATAGCCTAGGCAGTGCAGCAGCTGTACATTCAGGAAATACGCAAGAGTAATAGAAAATTGAAACAATAATGTGCTAACAAGATGTCAATCAAGGGACGCTGAGAGTCAAATGAGAAGTCGCGGAACAATGAAGAAAAACAAATTAGTGCAGTTTATTTCTCAACACGGTGACAGCGTATGGGCACCTATGTGCACGCACCACTATAGATAAATAGCTCATTAACGGACCAGTATCAATGAATAGAATTTCAGTTATTTCCCTCTATTTAAATTCAACTATGGCGCACATGTTAAAATGTTATCAAACAAATATGTTCTTCCCGCTTCCAAAATATGATAAAAATGTAATCAAGAGGTAAAGCCGGCTTTTCAATTCTGCTGCATCCAACCTAACCAAACTGACCGTAACAGCCGCGTAAAAAAAGTTAACGTGTTAACTTCAGCCGTTTGCCTGAGTTAGGTCACACATTGGCGTCCTGAAATTACCTGACTACCAGTTAATGTTTCGTGAGATGGTTGTTTATTTTGAAATTAAGAAATGCAAAGAGAGTCTAAAGAAGATTAGATTATCAATTATTCAAGCATCCCTAACCCCAACAAGGGAGTACTTGAGAGAAGAAAGGATCATTAACTATGGAATCAAGGAACATGGAATCCATACACAAGGTGTGTCTCCACACCTGGTGCGTAGAAACAGTGAGATTAATTATGTTCTTGAAACAAAATTAGATTAGTTAGTTTGAGCTTCGCAAAACGCAACAAAGGACTCATAAAGTGAGGAAGGAGGAAGGCACCTTTGGAGTCGATGGAATTCACAGAAAACATAGAAACAGTCAGTTGAAAAAGAAGTTTATGAAACAGGATAAAAGTTGAAGAAGGAAGAAAGTGCAACAGAGAACCAACAGAGAATCTAAGAAGATGCAAAAGATTATAATCTTCAGCTCGGGCTCTCACATTTTCTTCCTATGAGTGCTAATTCCCATAGATACAATAATTGTATCGCTCTGAGGCACACAACAATATTGTCCACAGAAAAATTGCAATTAGCATTTAGAACTAAAACGTAAACCTGAACTTCCAAACACTTGACTTTAAAAAATTTCAAATATCAATTTCATTTCACCGGTATGAACTTAAAATAAAAAATTGAAACCAGCATACGATGATAGAACAAGCCGTGCGTGCAATGACGATGCATAGATTAGAAATAACGTTCTCATGTTCACCTCAATACCGCCCACATCGTCTCGTTTACTTATCAATTCGTAACCTAATCTGACCACAGCTTCTACACTTCCAATAGTTTACATACTTTCATCTTATGACCTATATTTTAACAAATCAAGTCTCTACAACAAAATTGCTAGCCAAACAGTCTGTCACTCTCCTAAGGATCAGAGTAACTAAATGCTAGTATCCACCTCACTTTCACTCAAGGGAAACGGTCATCGCAGCAACGTTTAGAATACCCTACCGATAAAATTTGATTTACGATGCATTTTAATATTGGAGGATAATTTTCTTTCGTTAATCAAGTAAGAAGTATTCGTTCCTTAAAAAGAGAACAGGTTTTTTGTGTTGGGAACTTTCATTCAATTTAAAACTTTGAATAATAATGTAAACATTGTTCAAAGGTCACTAGTATCGATGCATCGCTTCCTTCATTTAAATTTTCCTCGCAAGAGAATAAATTCCGTAAGAATTTCACTAAGATGCTAATAACCCATTTTACACCTCGCGCGCTTTTCCCTAGTTCGAAATTTACTTGACAATTTTAGCCCTCAATTAAGAAGCACGCAAGAAAATGTATGTCAATGATTACAATGATTCCGCAGTATGGTAATCTCACACACGGTTTGTCAACACCCCGAGCACTAGGACTGCTGTGTCACCGGTGCATTGCATTCCAGCAAAATTCTGAGTAAAGTTAGAAGAATCAATCGTATTACACACACGAGCCCCATGAGCTATGGAACGAGCAAAGACACGCTTCACATACAGGAGACCTGAACACGAGCCGAGTGAAGCGAGTCACCGCACTTCATTCTGTCGCCCATGGGCAGCATCACCTCTCATGATTAAATCGGGCAGCATCAACTCTCATGATTAAATCGGCCAGCATCAACTCTCATGATTAAATCGGCCA
>JACJUY010000120.1:216295-238837 GCA_014220935.1 Platorchestia sp. MABIK | reverse complement strand
AGCATCAACTCTCATGTTTAAATCGGGCAGCATCAACTCTCATGATTAAGTCGGCCAGCATCAACTCTCATGTTTAAATCGGGCAGCATCAACTCTCATGATTAAATCGGCCAGCATCAACTCTCATGTTTAAATCGGCCAGCATCAACTCTCATGCTTAAATCGGGCAGTCTCAGTCGCAATTTGCAACAGTGAAACGTTAGAGAGGTTGCTAGCTGTTTAGATTAGATGATAGTTTAAGCCTCTCTAACCGCAACAAAGATGTTTCAAAGAAAGGAAGGAGGAAGACACCATTTAGAATGGAGATATGGAAATGCGGAATCTATGCAGAAGGGGCATAGAAACAGTAAGTTGAGAAAGGAGTCCACGAAACACGATAAAAGTCGAAGAAGTATTAGGTGCAGAAAAACAGGACAGCAGTGAATCGCAAAAAAGGGGGTCCTTAACATGACAAAACATTTTATTTTAATAAAAAGGCCTACCTAACACTCAGCTCGGGACCTCGCATATTACCCCTCGGAGTGCTAATTCCCATACATACCATAGTTGTATCCCCCTGAGAGGCGGTAGCTGTTTATAAATATGTCATTAAATAGATTTAACGTGACGCTACACACTCAAAAGCACGGGAATCCTGGCACAAATTTTTTAATCGAACGGATAATGATACTCGAGCTTTTCACTCTATACGGTTGCATGGACTCCACTTGATTCCATGAATACAAACAATAAATTTTCACGAATGCAAAAAAATACCACAAGGCATTAAGAATCCCATCTTCCTTCCTACAAGGGCTCAAAACTTTCCCAATAGCCAAGCATTTCTACGAACTCCAAACGACCTCAAGAAGACCATACGACCTTTCGGACCCAACGTCTTCCCTCGTACAAGCACAACTACCAGACCGGCGGCTGTTACGCTCGAGCCGTGTAAGGGCGGCGGTCATGCATCAGCAAAACCAGTGCGACGGGGCACGAGGCGAGCGATCAATTTACCAATGCAGCTTTTTGTGGTCATTTGCAGCGAACTCGTACGAAGTCGACGTCAGGATATTAGGCAAGCCGATGTACGCACAACACAATGTTAGCAACACGTCTTGGTCAGTCACAGCGAACGAAACAACTTACGCGAAGGCGAAGATTCAACAGTCAAACTCGAAACGATGCAAGCGCTGCTTTCCGAATTAAGGATTGTGGTGGAACTAGAAATTTTGCGTGCGAGACCAGTCTCAACTTGACAAAATAGAACGACCGCGGATCTACTTACTGCACCCGATCACTCTAATCGGATTTAAACGGAGCATACCAGCAGAGATATGGACATACTCAATGAAGAGAAAGGATAACCAAAAGGCCACCGTTAAGAGAAAAAATAAGTAAACTGTCAATAATGGGAAAAATGATAACCAAATTATCACTGTTTCGAGACCGGATAACCAGAAGGACGTCAAAGCTCGGAAGCGCATGCACGAACATGCGAGAGCAACTCCCATCTATAATTGTAGAGGGAGGAACTATAAATGGAAGTTAAACGCTTCGGAACTTATAATTTACGAAACGTTTAACTTCCACCAGTTTCAAAATGTACAAATCGACAAATATTTACGCTGCTTGCACAGGTAACTACAGGCGGTCATTAAAAAGAAACTAATATACTTCACTAGCTAACAGTAAAATTTTGTAGTCCTGCTTCATTGCTATAAGCGACATACAAGTACGCTTATAGCACAAAATTCCACATCCGCTCAACTCTTTAATTCATAACATTTTAGTTGTGTGCATGCATTGATGAATTACTGTAAATCAATTAACTGCATGAACTGCGAATAAATACTTATTTTTGGGCATGAGATTACAGGTTGGTTTAACACACTGACTGTGATTTGTTAAATTGAAGTTCAGTCTCCAACTCGAATTCCAATTCAAAAGTTGTTAGAAATAATATAAATACCAAAGATTAACTAGATCCATTGAATACCATTCATTTGAAAATTTTGTTAAAACTTTTTCAAACGACCCCTCGATGGGTCGTTTCGTAGCAGGAAGAACTTAACCACGACCCACCGATGGGTCGTATCGCAGTCAATGTGTTAAGCCTCCCTAACAGCAATAAAGGCGTTCCAAAGAGGGGAAGGAGGAAGGCATCATCAAATATCGAGTCAAGGGAACGCGAAATCTATGCACTAAGTAGAAACAGTAAGTTGCGGAAGAAGTTCGTTAAACAAGATAAAAATTGAAGAAGTAGTAGATGCTGAAAATAGGGCAGCAGTGAACCAAAGGAAAAAACCTATTCTATTTCAACATCACGAAGGCTTATGTAACCTTTAGCTAGGGACCTCTCACATTTTTGCTGGGAGTGCAAATTCCTTAGACACGATAGTTCTATCATCCTGAAGGGTTTTGGCATGAGATGAAACTTCGTCCCACGGAATAGCAATTTTCGAATATAACGGACTGAACAAGTTAAAATAATGACACATTTATCGTACAAATTTAATTCGGCAACAAATTATACAGAGCTCGTGTCTCCTGACAGAAGACATCTTGATAACTTGGGTAAAAAAAAAGGAAACGCTTGCAATAGGAAATTTGGAGATCGAATAACTTTTCTCTTTGCCCCAGGAAGCTTCGTCATGTGTAAGGAGCTAAAAGAGACCTGCTGTTTTGCTCGCAAAAACTGGGTGCGTCAAGCTCAGCAGACTCGGACGGTTCTAAATATACATGCAGGAAAACTAACCAAAAATCCTTTACGCTCAACTGAGAAACATCTGGGAAGAAAATAAACGACCCAAACAACTGCAATAAACGTAGTTACGAGGCAATAACAAATAGAGTGCATTACTGCTGACACTCACCCTAACCGTTCAAATCTCTTAAATTATTTTTTTAGTTAAGTCAAGATTTCCTATTAACAACGAAAGCGATCTAGAAAGAGCGAATAGAAGGGGAAAATTTAGTATGGACTGTAGAAAAGGAATCAATGCACAAGGCGTGTTCAGACACAGGATACCCTGCGCATAGAAACGGGACATTATGAAAGAAAAGGAAGAAAACGTTGCGCAGATGGCATGAAAATTGAAGGTATAGCTGAGGTAACCTAACTGTAATTTTCATGAGGGAGCCAGCACCTGAAGCACAGGATAGATAAACCTAACTCACCTAAACCTATTCCCTCCTTAGGGGATGAATCTCTTGAAAGTACACGTAGGTCTCAGCCTCTTCTAGGGTCCATTCATTAAAATCGTTTCGAGCATGCTGGTACAAAATACAAATACCTTTATGCATACGTTTGATGAGGTTCTCACAAATCGTGTCCAAAATTCATTCGCTTGTTAATGGCTTACTTAAATATTATGTCTTGGAAAAAATGAAACCGAAATAATTGGAAAACTGCACAGAATCATTTCATATATCTATAAATCGCTGTAATTCTCAGCTAAATGTCATAATGATGGACACACAATTTAAAAAGCAAAAGGGAGCTTTAGATTAAACCCCGGAAATACAGAAATGACACTCCACATGAAGAAAAACAAACAGTTGAAAACACACAAACTCTACAGATAGAAAGAGCCAGGATTTTCAGCAACCTCACTTTAGAGGTATTCCTTTATTTCTGTAGCTTCACAGCAAACAAGCACTTAACAAACGAAATGCAATTTAGTTATAATTTTCAAACATTGAAAGTTTTCCAAATGAGAAGCATTCAATCGTTTCTAATAGCAAAGAACACTTCCAACGACTCGTTTCTAAAAAGGCAGAAAACAGCGATTCCAGATGTCCAGGTTCTTCATAAATTTCTATTACAGAAGACCAAAACACAAGTATGTTCCAAAGGATGAATCAATCAAGTCTTAATGGTTTGATTTTAAGAGGATATGCGAACACGCAGAAAGAAGCAACTGGAGGCTATCAAAAGAATGCGATAGCAATTTGCCCCTAATTTGTTAGTGTGAGTAATTATAACCAATGACAAGCATCAACACTTCACTCCAGCACCGCAACCAAAGTAAGGAGCTGCAAGCAGCATAGAAGCTCGTAATACTTCACCAGCTGTCGAAACTAAGTCTGGGCGAGCGAGACACTAAATGTCACCAGACGCAAACCTAATGCATCATGTGGTCAAGCACGATCGAACACGGTGCCTTCAGTCGACATTAGCATTCAAACCTTACGACAAAAATTATGAAAACACGATGCCACAAATTACTTCCCTCAAACTTGGAAAGAAGGATTGGCTCGAAAGGTATTCGAGTAAGCACATAGAAGAAATATTAGCGAAACCACTTCCAAAATTGGGGCTTGAATGAAAAAAACTAAATACATTTGTACACAATATCAATATTGTTCAGTATAGCATGTTAAGTTCATTCTTACGTTTTACATGCAAGAATAAATGTGCTTGTAGGATGTAAATCTTTTCAATATTCCAACTATTAATTAATCATGATTAATATGTAAGCATACCCAATGCTAGGAAGAACTTTCACGAACAAATTACTTTATCCATTGATCGGCAGTTTCATAGTGGACACAATACACAAGTTTCATCAATAATGAACGCAAAAAACTAGACTCCAATTAGCTACCATGTCGTTCGGACGGGCATGAGAAAAGAATCTGAGCGAGAGTAAGGCATCTAATTCAAAATCTATCCCATATATTTAATTGGTGGATTGGTCCAGAACATCAGCGCAATTTCCCTGTATGATTTATGATATAATTCACCTCCAGAGATAAATGGAATGCAAAACGCGGCTCATAGATTGCTGGCAAAAGAAACAGAACAAGATTTAAAAGGAATATTCTTACCAACTGAATTATAAGCCACCTTCACTTGACAAGGTAGTAGGCTTTTATGGTCAGTAACTCAGCATTAGGTGACTTTCAACAAAATTCCAACTTTCCAAGAACGTTGTGTAAGCAAATTAGCATGCATTACTTGAAAGAATTGAGGAACCCGGTAAAATTTTACGATGGCCTAAATTAAGGGCGTAAAGAAACCTCTCCGTTAGACTTGAGGCTCAATGCTGCCGATATGAGAGACCAAAAGAGAATAAGAGAGCGGGAGTATACAAACGCTCAAATTGAGGTTTTAGCTCTCATCGTACAGATTGTTAGTTTTCCAATCTAATTCGCAAGGAAGTGTTCTTCATTTAGGGCACAGAGTCCGAGGCCAAGCCCGCGTGAGGTCCAATAACTCCACATTACATAACTTGCACCATCTCACCCACAAGCGGTCAACCTACGGCGCATGCACCAACCGCGCTCTTCATCACATAACGCGGTGCATTGCCCCAGATAAAAAAAATGTCGCAAAACATCTTTATCGCGTTAAAATGTCATACTATATGCATAATTTCTACATAATTCGGTACAGCTGGAACCCTACAACAAAATTTAAACGTATGATGTATAAAAGGTTAACTAGTTAAAAACGTGATTTAATCGCACTGAACATATTTTTCGTGTGTGCGTCCGAAAGATTTTTGTTAGAACAATTGAAAAAATCGCAAAGTCTGCATCACAGACACGCTCATGTCACACAATTCAGATGTGCAAGTACTTATAAAAGAACAAAAGCAATTACATTTCAACTAAGTTGAATGACTTTCGGCTCAAACAGCTATGGCTCTTTCATTTTGGCGGCTAAAGTTCACCGGGGACGCCCTAAACGAGTTTTAAAAGATGATTCGAAGCATGAAATTTTAGACTCGGTCACCTTCTACCTGACAATCGCACGCTGTGTTCACGAGCGATGTCGACTCTTATCACCGTTGAAAATTCACCGTATGGCTTTCGGTGAGATAATGCAAAGCCATTGCAAATTCGGTCATTCAGCGGAAATCCCTTAATTGTTGGAACGCTCTCCACTAAGTAGAACCTCCACAAAACCTGAACGAGACGAGACATAAAGCCTGACTGACCTGCAAATCCTAGTTTTCTGAAGGAACAACATACCATCGTCGTTAACGCAATAGAAGAGCAGAATTGACCAAAATGAAAATCAGGAATTTCCCCAGCAGGAATTGAGCTCGGGACAGCAGCAGACAAACAGAAGCTTGTTTGTGCAGCACAAGAGCAGTCAGTCAACACGCTTGGAATATTCTCGCTTTATTTAAAGCGCCTTCATTTTTTTTGCGCAGGCGTTCCTGTTCCCAGCAGTCGCTTTCACTTTGCCTTACTGATGAAATCCGAGAAAAAAAAATTCAAGAATGCACAGTAACTTTCATTAAGGTCAGCAAATGGTTTTGGTTCAACGAAATTAATTCATAATGATGTATGTTACAATGAAATAAATGGCTTAACACACGTTTGAAAAGGAATATCGAGTGATTAAATCAGATATGTCAGTTAAAACCTCCCTAACCCAATTAAAGTTTTTCAAAGGAGGAAGGAAGAACGTACCATTTTGAATGGGGTCGGGAAACGAGGAATCTATGGAAAAAGTGTGTTCCCACACAAGTTCCCTGGTGTATAGAAACAATAAATCATGAAAGAAGTTCATGAAACAAGATAAAAGCTGAAAAAGGAAGACGTAGGTGCGGAAAAATAGGATAGCAGGGAACCGAAAAAAAACATGGTGCTTAACAAAACAAAAACATTTTATTTCAATAAGAAGAAGGCCTAATAAACTCTTAGGACCCCACATTTTCCTCCTGAGAGTGCTAATTCCTACAGATACAATCGTGGTATTCCCCTGAAAAGGAATTTCAGCAAAAGGAAGGTCTACGCAGTCTTCAGCTCGAGACCTCACATCTTCCCCCTTGGAGCGTTAATTTCCATGGAAACAAAAGTTGTCTACCCCTGAGAGAAGGAATATTGAGCCGTGCGATCACAATTCATGGTATATTTCCCCAAAAGTAAATATTGACACAAAAATCCTGAATAAAACGGCGGGATTCCTGATTGAAATTCAATAATACTGAAGTAGTTCAAACTGTGAAGAAATAAGTGTTTGACTTGATGCTTCTCACTTCATAGCTGAACGCGTCTCACCAGAATTGTTTTTCATTTTGAGAGTAACTCGCCAGAGAACTAAACCCAAATTTACATACAATTAACGCCGTAGTAGAAGAACATAAAGCTGCACATATTTTTCTGTCGTGTTACGCGTTTCTTTTTGCTGAAGTCTTCAAGTTACACACGGGAAAAACTTTACCTTCAAAATTTGGCCGGAAAAACACCAGCAGCATGATAATCATACATAAAAAATTCGCTGCTTGCTGCAACGCTACGAGATCTTAAATTGTTAGAAAATACTGCTACTTGGGCATTGAACGAGCATTGAAGCAATAAATTCATATTCGTCTATGATAATAATAAACGATGAAATTCTGTGCAAGCGCACAATTCACGAGATGCTCCTGGATGCTTTCCAAGCAAAAACGAATGAAATACCACGAGGTTACGATAGGGGAGCGACGTTTAGTATTATGTAAATGATGGAACCCAAAGTGCATGACGCCAGTCATCTAGTGAGATAAAAACTGGAGAGAGGCGACCATCAAGCAGCTATTTTTAGAAGCGAAATTCTATAGCGAACCAGCTGACCAAAAGAAAAAAAACTGAATCCCTTGGTTCAAAAGGAGACTAATAAAGGTGTGGCTAGACAGGCAGCTAGCAACAATTCATTCGCCAATAAGAACAAACAAAAAAATCACAAGGTGATTCATTTTTTCTGAACTCGAAACAGCTACAACTCAAACCGAATCGAAGTGAAAACGACGTTTAATTAGAAAGCATAGCGATCATCACATTTGAGCGGGGAAGTGTGAGTTTCAATTAACGAGTAGAGCTCAAAGCATCGCTGGCGAGCTGAGATCAGAGCTATAAAGTAGCGTCACTTGATGTTTGCCGATATTGAGGCACGTAAATAAGCCCCCGGTACAAGAACAACCCGAGTCGAGACTCGTAAATATCCAGAGGCACAAGGCCCTGTCAGCCACCGCTAACTTAATTGAAAAAATTTAAGCCTCCAAACTCGTCGTTTACGCCGCAGCTGCAGGACGTCCGCATCAATTGAACGTAAACGATAAGGGAGAGATTAACTGTACAAATATGGCTCAATCCTTGGCTTTTGTACTGCTCTTCTACTACCTGGCATCATATTGCATTAACACGACATCAAGGCGGACTGAAATTCTAACTCTAATCACATTTGGTTCCTTTGCCAGCCTTGGACCAAAAAAGTGAGTTGTCCCATGCATCCCGAATAAAAATATCAACCAAGACAATGAAGCTATAAAAATCTAGGAACTATAAGACAGTAATACCCGAGAGGAAATGTAATTCAAGCTGAAATAACTGCATTAGTTGACACGGATACAGATCAAATCTTATCGAGACAATCAAAAGACTTCAGAACCGTAAGTTAGATTGCGATCTTTGAAAGTGACAAGCGCCGGAAAAAACAGCAAGGACGCCAGGGAAAGTAGGCGCGCACAGACGAACAAAATGCTAGGAAAAGGCAAGGAATAATAAGCGTGGCTAGCAATCATTACACTGAGAAGGCTGCCCGAGTGATTTCTCCACGACCTTCGTATAGTGGACAGACCAGTTGAAGCGCAAGAATTGCGATCTGATCGAAAGTTGTAGTCGTCGAGAGCTGGGCCCTGCGTCCCGCAGCACTACACTATTTCTGGACGGTTTCGACACTTTTCCCTTCCTCAACCAGAAGCGGTGGCCACTAAATATTATCTACTGTCACACGTGGTTGAAGAATAAATACTGTGCTTTCATGAAATTAAAAATATGCAAAATAGACCAAATTACGGAAAAATATATATGAAGACGGTTTAAAATTTCAAATAACACAAACGATACTGTTTGGAAACCCGGGCTACCCGGGCTCTAAAAAAATGTTTCTTATGGCTGGCAAATTCGAGCTGAAAGGCCCTATTACCCCGAATTACCGACATCATGCCGAAACACGACCGCTGCTCTGTTATGGTATGATGGCCCTTAGCATCGAGTTCTTAAATTAGTGCAAGGTCGCCAGTGAATTCTGCGAAAACGAGACGGAAAATACCATCGATAACTCCAGCCTTGCATCATAAAACAGATCCACGGCCTATAAATAATGGGATAATCATATTTTCTAACGCATAGCACTCGACACAAATGTGAGTGGTTGATTATCGCTCGTTAAGTAGGTGCCAGATTTGAAGGCTTATGTGCTGTAACCCATTTGTCTCAGGGAATATTTTACATCTCATAGCAAAATTGCGTTAGAAAAAACAATCATGCCACAAAAATTAACATCTGAGCACACATGATTACACATCTTTCACAAACCTCTTACGTTTAAGGACTACTCTTTGTCAAATGTTAGATTCGAAGGGATTTCGCAAGAGAATATATTTCAAGTAGAATAAATTTTGTACTAAAAGTAAACCGATTCTCGTTCAAATGCGTTCAACATTGAACAGTGTGTGTGTGGATTTTTTACTATACTACGAGTTAGAAATAATTCACAATTATAAGTTCGAGTTTCGTACATATCCCATTCAACAGTCAAACAATTTAAAGGGAAACAGCCAAGTCACCGTGCGCATCAAACTACATCGAATGTAACATGAAGTATTCGCTGTTGAGAAACAACCTCCACCTATTTTTGTAAAAACTTTCTAATCTCTTCAACTTCAACTACTGTAAACTCCAAAGTTTCAACAATGTCGAGAATTCTTATAACACTTGTATTCTTTAATTGTCGCTCAAACTTTCGAGAGTAAGCTGGTCTATATTCGCAGCGTTTTTGCATCTCTCATAAAAATTTCACTTCATGCGGGCATACAAACAATCACTGTCGGAAGACTGGACCAAATTTCAAACCAAATAATCACCACAGAGCTTGCCAACGTTTTTACTTCAGGCCGGCACCGCCGTCAGTCCGTTACAGGCGCAAGCTTCAACTGACTTCCAAGCGTCGCTTCTCGAGGATCTCGCTGACTACTCACACACTTTCTATGATGGATGTAACCGACATGAAAGCATAATTTGAATAATTTACTGCTTTATTTCCATCGGCTATATCATGATATGTTCCGCAAATGTTAAAAATTCGATAGGTTCGTTCAGCTTAGATTGCTTCTTCTATCGCAAAAGGAGCCACATTCTGCACAAGCTTCGAGGAGAAATCTACTTTATTTTGAATTGGGTGGTTATCGTTTGTTAAGTAGGGGCCAGATTTGACGGCTTATTTAGCGGCCACTAGAATGGAAGCTACGTTTCCAAGTTACACCTATTACACCTGCCGAGGGACTGTCGGAAGTATCATCATGAATTTACCCGTTTGATGTCAAATGCGTTGAAAACTAAAATCTTATTAAAACATTAATTCAAGAAGAATGCTGTAAAAACGCCAAAATGCGTGCATAATTCAGATCTAAATGCTAACATTAAGTTCACTTTTTGTGGTGATGCAAGAACACGGTTGAATGGACCTGGAGATACATAAGCAGATAATGGATTGGATCGAGTTAGACTCAGAGAGCGACAAGACAAAAAAATAGTGCAGATCGAAAGACAAGTAAATGGATTGGGAATGGGCGGGGCATTTAATATCCGGACGCAGACGTACCAGAATTAATCGTGGATAATATCTTCACAAGACAACAGATAAACACAAGCAGATAAAATGCAACGGAACGTAAGAAGCGTTAAGGAGAACACAGAAATTTAATGCTCAGCGATAATTCCAGATATCAGGGGTTTAGCAGAAAACAAAGATGTGGCTTTGAGAAAAGGAGGTTACTAAGTGGGAAATGTGGAAGGATCGAAGTGATTGTGTTGGAACACATGAATGGAGGAGGAGCATTCAAGTATTTTCTCACAACCTGTATGCAGAAACAAAAACTAACACAGCGAGTACGATTCAGAAGACTAGGCTCATCATTTCTCGTTTAATGATGTCAAGATACGCGTTCACGCGTCAAGGGAGAGAGCTAGATGTTGCACGGAGTCAGGGAGCGCTGACGTTCCGATAGAAAGGTTAAGGACATTCCCACAAGGAGAAGCAAAAAGAACGCAGAACTGATTTACTTGGAAGCTACAGAACCGCACGTTTTCACTTGAGTTGTCCACGCTTCCAATCTGTACTTGCTGATGTACCTTATACGTGAAACGGATTATCAGAATAGAATTTAAAAATCGTGTGAGGAAGATTAGATTAGATTATTAGTTAGTTTAAACCTCCATATCCGCTACAAAGGCGATCCAAAGAGAGGAAGGAGGAAGGCACCATTTAGTATGGAGTTTAGGGAACGTGGAATCTACGCAGAAAGGGCATAGAAACAGTAAGATGAGAAAGAAGTTTATGAAACAAGATCAAAGTTCAAGAAGAAAGTAGTAGGTGTTGAAAAAAACAGGACAGCAGTGAACCGAAAAAAGATGGTCCGTAACAGAACGAAAACCTATGTTATTTCAACAAAAAGGAAGCCTACCTAACCCTTAGCTCGGGCCCTCACATAGTCCCCCTGGGAGCGCCAATTCCCATAGATACAATATTTGTATCCCCCTGAGGGGATCGTGTGAGGAAACGGCGCCAAATTCTGCAAAAGTGAGATCAAAAATAATTTTAGCATCGCTATTCAGTATGGACATTGAATAAGATTTGCCCACGATCTCTTTTGGAAGGTATAATAAAAAAAATAAATGTAATTTGCACCGCGACTGCACAAATGTTTGAACAAGTAATTCAGTACTTTTCATTAAAACGAATAATAATTCAATATTTTGTAGAATAACAGCGCTTAACGATTTACGTACCACGGTCAATAACATGAAAAGATCTCACTTTAGATTTTAGATTTCAAGCATTTTTTATGCAAATTTCTAACTTGAATATGAGACTAAAATACTGCTGTAAGTTCATTGAATTCGTCATGCAAAATTGTTGCGGTAACATTAAAACCTTACAAACTAACTAACCGCATACCATGTATATTAGTTTATTATTTCATCCTGCCGAATTATAAAAAGAAGTTTAGAAGCATGTTTCACTTCATTAAACTCATTTTAGAAACAATGAATTCATGTTTCGGGCAATTAGTAAAAAAGATGACTGAAGAAATTGATAAAAAGGGAGTCCGAGCGAATTGTGAAAGTGAGCAGCCATTTTACACGCAGTTGGAAGGAGCAGCATCCAGCAGCAAATACGCAAGTCAAAAACCGCTCCGACAACAGCGCGTCTTAACAACGTTGCTTATATGTAACGGTTTAAACAGCGGATTACTCATTCACTCCGAGGAGAGTATAATTGACCCTAACGAAGAAACGTTTTAATATCAGTGAAATAAAATTGAAAAATAAAAGTTATACACTCACGTGTAACAGGCACGTGCAGCACTGCGATGATGGTGGCACTCACCTGAAAATAAAAAATCACCAAAAATAAGAGAGAATGGACTTCCATATTCACAATGATGAACGAAATGGTTTGTTAGGAAATAAGAGTACACACACTGCATACGTTACTGAGCTTAGTAGGTACAAAGGAGAGTCTCTAACACTGATGACAACGAAGAGCAATGGGAAGCAATGGCACTCCAGCTGAAGTTCGCTGAATTGACAGGCCGACCACCTCATAAAAAACCAGAGAAGAAATTCAAAATAAAAATGTAAAACGACAGCCAAATGCAACCCTGGATCTTAACACGTTACAAAGTCCGCTGCGTGTGTTTCAATGCACCTTTCAGGGACTACACCAATGACGTTAACGAAGATATTAACGCCACACCCTCATTTGAGAGATGCGGTGGCATGCAACATTTCTTTCAGCTTTGTCTCACAGCAACACACGATGAAGGACATTTCCTTCCAGCACGCATGCATCGCATTTATTTTTGTTCAATATACAATCATGTAAAATACAAGCATGATACAATCGGTCGTAAAATTGAATAAAATACTCATTGAAGCAATTAATTAAATCATTAACATTAATATAA
Organism: Platorchestia sp. MABIK; assembly: GCA_014220935.1. Taxonomy (NCBI): domain Eukaryota; kingdom Metazoa; phylum Arthropoda; class Malacostraca; order Amphipoda; family Talitridae; genus Platorchestia; species Platorchestia sp. MABIK. The sequence goes on along the minus strand of JACJUY010000120.1, from coordinate 225,887 downwards.
TTTAGAAAAATTACAAGACATAAATTTGAACACGCATTGAATCCTAATCCCGAGTTTCTCGTCACTCGACAGACAAATGTATTCCGGTAAACATCATACTAGATTCATTTGTTTTAATATTTTACAGAGTGGTAGGTTAATATTATTGTGACTGTATTTTCCCCATTCACATAATAACATGGCGTCAACAGCCGCTGAGTTCGATCAGGTAGCTCAGACCTTGTAGCTAAAATTTCAGGTAAAATTTTGAGGACGTCTTTGTACGATCAATTTTAAAACAGAGTAGTTCTACATCTACACAGAAGTAAAAACAATTATAGAGATTGAATGCCTATGATGGGTATCCGAAAACATACTAATTTTAACCAAAATGTGAGTAAAGAGAAGCGAATATCTATCAATCTAGAACATACATAAAAAATCATGGATTCATCAAATTTTGATTTGATTTCGACAGAAAAAATTCCCCACATAAATAGCCAACTTCGTTTCATTTAGAACAGCCGCTAATTTACTGGTGAGTAAAAATAGCTACAGTCACAATTAAAAAATTAATAGACAGAAGCGACCGAATGCAGTAAATAGAGGTTCATTTGCCGATTTCAAGACGTGAACTACCAAGTCTAGTAAAAAGTTACACTTTTTACTAGTAAAAGTGGAATTTACTAGTGAATTTCAAGTCTAGTAAAAAGTTACACTTTTTACTAGACTTGGAATTTCAATACTTCAGTTCACGATCTCCGTAAACTTCAAGCCTCAGGATCTTAATCACAATACATTTCAAATTTCGCTCTCATTTTCATGCTTGTCCTTCCTTTGCTCAGCCCAAATGGAAAGTGATTCCCATGGCAGTCTTAATTTCATTCAAGTCAAATTTACAGACCAGATTAAATTGCAAGACAAATTTAGCCTCCCTGACCACAACAAAGGTGGTTCGAAAGATGGAGACATCATCTATTATGGAGTTAAGGGAACAGGAATCGATGCACATGGTATGTTACCACATAAACTTCCAGCGCAGAGAAACAACAGGTAAAAAGAAATTTATTAAGCATGAGAACAGTTGAAGCAGAAAGTTATTTGCTCTGAAAAACAGCACAGCAGTGAACCGAAAAAATATAATATAGAACAAGATGAAAAAGACAAATTTTTGTTTCAACAAAAAGAAGGGTGACCTAACTCTCAGTTGGTGACCTCGCATTTTCCCCCTGGAAGCGCTGATTCCCAAAAATGCAATACTTCTATTCCCCTGAGGGGCCGATCAAATTTACAATTTTGCCGTGCAGTAAACTCAAGGCTATGGAGTTCCAAGCAAAATAAAAACATTCCAGGTGCTGGTCTCAACGAACTCCAGAATCCAGCCCCCAAATCTCAATTGCGGCTCCAAGCGAAAGTCTCCGTTAACACTTCATGATGGTTTTGTACAGCCAAGAGCAGAGGTCCCAGTCATAATTATTCCAGTTATGGCACAAGAAAACTAACGCCCAAACCAGTTTTTAACGCATCTTAAATGTAGAAAAACCTGAGATATGTTTAACAGCGAACAATTCCGATGGCTAAATTCAACTCAGCTACATTCGAGTCACTCAGAGGAAAGAATTTAGATATGATTTCATCATGGACAAAAATATTCACGCCAGTGCAACTCGAGTCAGCTGGTCTCTTTCTCGAAATTGATCAAAAAATCATTCTTCAGTGTTGCATTATTTTTGACAATGCAATCGAAAATAAACGCACACAAACTCAACTATTAGAACGTTTATGATTACGTACAGTAACTACAAAAATTTCAAAGAGGAGAAACTGAAACGTATAGGAACAGAGTTTCAACAGTCTAATTTACCGTGTGTGTGGCGCTAGTATTCACATACAACTCAGCACCAAACGTTCCGAGGTTTTAACTAACAAGGACCCGTTCAGCAAATCAGAGCCCCACGTTTCAGCACTTGACGGGCCTTCATTGCATTTATCATCGAATTATTGTATACTGACCTGATTCAACACAACCTAATCTAAATGGATTAACACGTTGACCGCAATGGGTAGAACTGAAGTTCAATATTCAACTCAAATTGAAAGTTGATGGTAGTAAGAAATTTTGGAAATGGCAAGCATTAACTGGATCGCGTCTTCATTAAGCCGATTGATTGTTGCAAATTTAGTCTCAGCCTACCTTAACACAGCACAGATATTCAAAGAGAGGAAGGATGAAGGTACCATTTAATTTGAGTTAAAGGGACCGCAGAATCTATACGCAAGGAGTGTTCCGGCACAGGATCCGCTGCGCGTAGAAAATGTTCAGAAGGAAGGTTAGAAAACAAAAAAAAATTGGAGAAGAAAGTCAGCGGTGCTGAAAAACCGAAATGCAGTGAACCGATTATGAGGGGTCCATAACGTAAGATTAGATTACATGTTAGTTTAAGCCCCCCTGACCGCTAAAAAAAAAAGCGTTTCGAAGAGAGGAAGGAGGAAGGCACCATTTAGTACGGAGATTAGGGAACACATAATTTGTGCAGAAGGGGGCATATAAACAGTAAACTGAGAAAGAAGCTCATAAAACAAGATGAAAGTTGAAGAAGAAAGTAGCAGGTGCTGAAAAACAGGAGAGCTGTGAACCGAAAAAGGTGGTCTTAACCATAACAAAAAACATTTTACTTCAATAAAACAATTGCCTACCTCTCAGCTGCTCGGGCCCTCACACATTTTCTCCCTGTGAGCGCTAATTCCCATAAATACAATACTTGTATCCCCTAAGGGGGTCCATAACAAAAAAGAAATCCTTTTTTATTAGAACAAAAGAAAGGCATACGCAGCGAAAGTCAGATTTGCTGAAAAAAAAGACAACAATGAGCCGGAAAAAATAGTTCTTAACAAAACAAAAGACAGTTTTATTTCAGCAAAAAAAAAGCCTTCGTAACTCCCAGCTCAGAAGTTCACATTTCCCTCGTGAGCGCTAATTCCCAAAGATACAATAATTGTATCCTCTTAAGAAGCGTTGATTTATCTTTGATGAGGTATTTTTTTTAAATTGAGTTTGTGACTACTGGTCTGTCAGCAACATCATGAAAGTTCCCTTCGTGACCCCGGAGGCTCACGTCGGGGTCAAAATGTTAATTCGTCTCCTTAGTGAAATTTGACAGCAAAACGCCTCCCATTGATTGGTAAGATTGAATAACTTAGTTTTAGCCTTCTTAACCAAAACAAAGGTGTTATGAAGACAAGAAGGAAGGAAGCACCGTTTAGCATGGAGTTCAGGGAGTAAGAAATCTATGCACAAAGTGTGTTCCCACACAATAGCGCATAAAAACATAAAGTTGAAGAAGTTTATGAAACAAGACGAGAGAAGTTAAAGAAGAAGGTCAGTGGAGCTGAAAAACAGGAATACAGTGAACCGAAATTGAGAGGTCAATAAGAAAAAATAAATCCTTTTCTATTCCAACAGAAGAAAGCATACGTAACTCTTAGCTCGAGAACTCACTCTATCCGATATAACAAGTCTGTCTCAAGCCAAAAATGGCTGCCAAAAGAGTCACGGAAAATATCGTTCTTATACAATCGACAGAGGTATGAAAAATCTGCATTATCTGATATTGGTGTAAGAGATAACGAATACGAAAGCAATCAGGGAATCTGCTCCTAATTTTTGACAGAATTCAGAAAGGATCCAAAAAAGTTACAGTTGTTTAACTCATTATGTAGGATGTCAAGTGCACATATGGTTTTGCGTCATGTGTAATCTCGCATCCTTTTATACATTTGTCACTTTACTAAGATTGTCTACACAACATATGTAAAGAGTAGAAGATGAAGAAACAAAACTACAGAAAATAATTGTTAGTAACTACATACTACCACAAAAACCTAGGATAGAGAAGTCGAGTGCCATATGCTACCATGGCAACGACAACCTACAGTACCTGCATTAGTTCTGCAGTGTCGTAAGGCAGAGGCTCCCAAGAGTCTTCTGTGGTGGTCACCATGGTGATCGCAAGCTTCCAGGCAGGTACCGTTCAACATAGCAACGCTCACACTAGGCACAAACCTACATCCCACCTAGCTGCACCTACGCCCCAGTTCTTGTGACTACGTTTGCCAGAAATATACAAAAAATTTTAACGCCTCACCGATTATCAGAAACACTAGGATACAACTGAAGCAGCAACTAACACTAACTGCACAAAAACTTAACATTAAAATCAATTTCGACTAAACAGAAAATTTTGTAAGGCGGTTTCGCGAAGCTGATACAACCCGATATTTATCTAGCTGTACTGTAAGGAAAGCATAATATAAATTTCAAAGCATTCTCTTATTAGATTCAATAAGAAAACAGTGGCGAACAGATTTGTAAAACGACTGGACTACGACATTAAGCACGAAATTCGACCTAAAATCAGTGTTTCGCACCATCATCAAGTACCAGTCCAAGGTCGTCGTCATGTACAAGCAGGACAGATAAAAGAAAGAATAAATTCTAGCGTTTGACCATGGTTATTGACTAATAGAAACGAATTCTTTTGTACAGTCAAGACTTGAATTCGTATTTGAATGAGCAATAATCGAATAATAATAATCGAATGCGCGCAATAAGTTCACGGTTGTCTCATTACAGAAATTTACTCGTAGAAAAGGTTTACTTAAAGGATAAAAAATGTGAATCGACTGTAGTTCAAATTCCATTCGCATAACAAGGTTTCCCAAATCGCACAAGTACGTTTCAGCAAAATGGTTTTTGAAACGTTTCATTTACCAAGTGAAAATGTAAAATTGAACGTTTCATTACAACTTTTTTGAATAAAAAATCGGCACAATCATCCAAATGTTTCGGAGCGCTCAGAAATGATAACTGGTGAGTTTGCCCTACTGCTGGTCCCAACCATGCATGAACCACCGTGGAGCCAACTTTTGGCTCCACGGCTCCACATTTGGATGATTGTGCCGATTTTTTGTACGGTTCTCATATCACAAAGTGCCCTTAAACCATACATTTAATAATAATTTACTTGAAAATCGTGTCCCTAAACGAATCCAACAGGCAGTTTTTCTCTTTCATATTTGTATTAGTGTCGCAATCTGTAATGACATAAATAACCATGGGTCTAAATTTGCAGAGATGTACTTTTTGAAAATAGCGATGAAAAATATCATACAAAGTATTTAATGAACAAGAAAGCCATTTGAAGTCAAACATGAGAACCAGGATAGGCTGTACAATCAAAATAATTAATATCAATTCAATGAAAACTTACAAAACTTAGAGAACATGAGTACTTCCTCTAATGAACCTAATTGATTGAAGAAAAATGGAAACGCATAACCGACGCTATTTCAGCCCGACATATTCTGAAGCCATCAATCACTTTCACAATCACTATTTTTCCTATCGTGGTGTTCTATGCGCTTTAATAAAATCGCTCCTTCATGGTCGCAATTGTTCGGTTCAAAAGCCTGACGTAACAGTGGAATCACGGCGCTATATATATATCTCGCATCGAGTGGCACACACTCGTGGTCGTCAACGTGCGACGTAGTGCTAGGCGAGCAGGAGTTTCTAAAGAACTAATTGCACACGAGTAGCTATTTTAGCTTGTGGTTTTGTTTACAAAATATATTATAACATTATTTGAAACTTTGAGCTTCATTCACTTCTAAGCAGAGTGTAGGTTTGGAACTTTCTGCTACGCGTTTTTAGGCCAAAATCGAGATCGGACAGCACAAAAACCTGGCCTATTATATGGTACTGTTAAAGTGTGGAGCAGCGAAATGCCAAAAACTAAACGTAAAATATCCTATTGAACTCCAATCTCCTAATTTACTAACTCCAGTTAGTAAATCTAATTCGCTTTGCTCTACTACGTAAATTGTATTTGAAATAACATCTCTGATATAAAAAAGTAAGCGAGTAGAAAATTAACTTGAAATATATTGATTATACAATCAAGTTGACTGCCACACTTCAATTTGATCAAAAAGGACGAAGTTAAAGTTATTACATGAAGAGTAGACTATACCAATATTTTGACAGAACATGCTATCAAAATGATTACAAATAGCAGGTTAAATAAAAAAGGCCAAGCCGTAAATAAAATTATCATCGCATTTAGATTATCATCATTGTAATGCATTACTAATTAGGCTCGTTCATGCGCCCATATTTAAGACCACACTGTAAAGAAATTTCGGCGGAGGAGCCTTAGCTTTTATCACACTCAAAACTAACAGTTGAAGTCCACATGATATGCAAAATAGAAGCGACCACCTCGGCAACCGAAACTTACAGCGGAGAAATACGAGGCTTTCACCGCTAATGAACTGCGCAGTTCAACAAGAAGCTGTCATAAACACTAACTTTCACCCATCAATATTCAAACAACACAAAAGGATCCGAGCGTGTGTGTAACCGCGAACACTTTGCAGAGCACAATATTGCTCAGCAAGACGCAACAACATCGATATTGCTGAGCTGGATATCAAATTTACATCATTAATATCTCAGCTTCGAATACGCGGCCAGAGTCCATTATCAAATGACCAGTAATCATAGCCTTCGATAAATCACAGCTCGAGAAGAACTTGCAAACAAATTGACTGGAAAGGTCACACACAAAAGCGATATTCAGGAATCGGTGGCGCATTTATAAAACCTAGCAGCAACTTCACTTCCTGCATTAGAAAAAGCTACAAAGCTCAGAAGCTCCATCTGGCACAGGTGCCTTTAAATATTCGACACTGGCTTAGCAGCAAAAAGTACGTGCACAGTTCAGAAGGAGAATAATTAGAACGGGTGGCTCTAGAACAACATGCATTACGGTCAAAGAAAATTACGGGGTCTGCCAGCACGATACACAGTGACCAGATAGACCATGGACACAGAGAAGGTTTAGAGAACGGTAGCAAGCATAAAGTGTGGGCATGCTGGACCAGCAGAATTAGATGCGAAAACGCCACACTTACGTGGTGAAGTACGAGAAGAAACCTAAACGTTGAAAGGTAACTTCGGAGAATGAATAACAGCAAGTTCTCATCGAGAAATCCCTAAAGAGTAGGTGACGAATAATAACATTCTTCAACTGAATTGATTATACGTTAGCTTCAGTCTCCCTAACCACAACAGATGTTTAAAGATCCTTTGGAGTATGGTCATAAAGATGTTGAAAGGGAGGAAGGATGTAGGCACTATTTAGTACGGAGTTTAAGGGTACTCAGAATCTAAGCAAAAAGTGTGTTCCCGCACAGTGATCCCCTGTGCATAGAAAAAGTAGGGTGAGAATGGCTAGGAAATAAGATGAAAGTTGAAGAAGGAAATTAAAGGTGCTAAAAAATAGAACAGCATTGAGCCAACATAAAAGTCCTCAACAAAGCAAAAAACATATTGTTTCTACAAAAAGAAGACCTACCTAATTCTTAGCTCGGGAACTAACATTTTACCCCGAGGGAGCGTTAATTCCCATAAATGAAAAAGCTATATCCTCCTGAGGGGGCATTCATTCAGTTATGTTAGATAAATAAAGAAAAGAACTGACATTTTAAAGCAAACCCCTTTTGACGTAATCAAATGAAACAATCAGCTAGGAAATGTTACGATTACGCTCATCAATCGGGAAAAATGTATTATTGTGTCTGCAGGTTTAACATAAACTATCAGAATAGACACGTGTAAGAGAACCGATTGTAAATTAAATATCTTCAATTAAGCCCTTGAAAAAACATGAAAGCGACTGCAAAAGAACTAATGGGTAAGAAAGGCTCCCGATAGTAATACAGCAACTAGCTCACGGCTCGGTTTCCATTGAAAAGATGTTTTTACAGAGGAAAGACAAGGGGACCATTAAGTATGAGCCAAATAAGTGACAATGTGGACAAGGTGTGTTCCTATACTGGATACCCTGCACACAGGAACAACAAGTTTTAATGGAAAGACTAAGAAGACATAGCGCAGAAAGATCCCGAGTCAATTTGACTGGGACAGGCGTCCTAACTCAACATTTACTTTGAATGAATTAATTGTTTTGTTTCTATGGTATCCACAATATACCGAGACTTAAAACTTTAACCTCCCCAGGCGCTGACTACGCGATACTGGAAGGAAATCAATACAAGGGCGTCAGGCCTAAAACACATGCAAGTTGATACTGTATGCTTGAAATTCGATGCTCATTCAGCACGTTCTACTGGCTAACTAGTTCAATTGAGAAAATGTAAGAATTATTTACAAACGCAGGCCATATCGTTTTCTGACGAGCTACAATAGCTTCAGAATATAATAGAAATCACCCAGAAAATATAACTAATATTTGAAATGTGAGCGTTAAACTTCCTCAACAGGAGTAAGATGCACAATAACTCCATCCGTCAAAGCTATCAAAGGTTGTCAACAACAGTTTCGCAGAACCGAATTTTCGGCCACTTCAACATTTGGTCCAATATGAGCTTCCTCTACAGTTCACAACGATCAAATTTACATAGGAACAAATGAAACATGTAGTAGTAATAATAATCAGTTGGAGTCTCCGTTTCCACTGCAAAACTGATTTCACAGAGGAAAGAGAAGGAACGATTTACTACGGGCTGAAAAAAACAGTGAATGTAAGCAAAATGTACACCCACACAGGATGGCTCGGAAGTAGAAACAAAAAGTTCGGAAGGAAGAAAGGAAAAAGAAGAGACAACAAAGAAAACAAACAGTGAAAGAAGCAAAGTAGGCACGAAAGATAGAAGTCCCGAAGGCCTACCTATAACTGAGATAACTTAACAGTATCTCCCGCGCGAGTGTCAGACTCAATAGCATAAGATCTAACTAACCTGAACCTATTGACTCTCCTATGCCCTCAAGGGGAAAGAGCATAAACCATTACCTCAAATGCACCGTCACAAAGAGTATAAATTGAACTCGGCCTACGACAACACGACAGACGTAGAAAAAGAGAAAACATTTCACTGCTACAGAAATGAGCCCATTCGTTTCTTGCAGTAAATGTTGAGTAGTTTTGTTTGTCATCATAGGTTTCTACTCCCCGAAGAGAAAATGAACAAAAATTGATTTTACTTATACATGCCCCAGCATGGACTCGGTAATGCTGCGTTTCCTCGACAAGCGACAAGTTTTTTAAGATGAGCAGATTGGCAATCCTCTTCAAGTCCTCTCCATTGGGACGATTCTTGTAAGAACTTCCATTAACTGATCCAAAGATCTTGCACCAACAAGTCACACAAGCAACTAGTTAGAAGAAATTGTTAACTGGCAATGATTCTTGGAAATGAGTCCAATAGAAAGAGTTTATACAGGAATGAAAACGTAAGCTTTCAAGAATAAAAATTTTTAAGGAAAAAGAGTCAAGTAGAATAGAAAGATAAATACAACAACACATCCACACAATATTAATCTCAGTAGCGAATTGCTGAAGTGGAAAGTACCCAAGAAGTTAGAGAGTAGATAGGGCTTAAAAAGCATTGGAAGAAGTAAGGAGAAATGAATTTGGAGTTTTACAAAGTACTGAAAGATAATACGCGTTTCAAAGGAAATGTCTAGTAAAGCAGAAAAAGAATGACATAGTTTGAAAGCGCGAAAAGTGTGACTGATGTCTTATGCGGT
>JACJUY010000120.1:107607-205718 GCA_014220935.1 Platorchestia sp. MABIK | reverse complement strand
TTCCGAAGGACTAAAAACCGACAAAAACCGGGTCAAATTGTGCGTATATTTTAAACCGTAGGATATAAATTCTGATCTATCAACGCAGATAGTCATTTGTTCCGTAGCTGATAACATCCAGGTTCTCAGATACTTCTTTATTTCAACCTCCGGTAAATTATTTACAGCTTTAGACCCATGTTTCTGACTTCGTTATCAACAATATATATTGAGGTAGCAAATGACTGATATTCCTAAATAACCACAATTAAAAATGAAATTTCTATGAACACTCCGTCCAAAATGAGAAATCCATTCTGCTCTATTGAAATATATTAAGCAAATAGAAAAAATTAGAAATGTTTTCACCCAAAGAATAGTTGATGCGCCATGTTTCACACAGTATTTCACAGTTAAAATACGTTCTATGAGAAACATGATTGAGAAAATAATTAAATGAACCACAAGGTGTCCATAACGTCTCCTTGCCATTTCATATATTTATTACAAATGCAATTTATAAGAAATGTTATTTAGATTTCTTATTTTACTTTCAGGATTTATTAAAAAAATTACCCATTTTAGTACACTTCTACAAGGGCACCATTAGTTGCATGAAGCACATCCAGACGGTACTCGATTTCTTGCCCTGTTCGCTGTAGTTTAGCCTCATTAATTGGCCCATTTTTTTCAATGAGATCTCAATTACTGTAAATGTTTAACTTGACCTTTTAATGGAATACGTGGCACCACAACTTAATGTCCTTCAACCAACCATCATTTTTTCTTCATCAAGATGGTGCACCACCACACTGGGGACTGCATGTTCGTGGGTTCCCCAATCAAACATTTCCAGGCCGGTGAATTGGAAGGGATAGGCAAATTCCTTGGCTACCTTGTCCACCAGATATTCCCCCGGGCTTCTTTTTATAGGGCTATGCTAAAGATATAGTGTTTCGAACGAAGAAACGGGATATTACTGACCTAAGGCAAAAGATTACTGATGTCATTGCCAATTGATGAGGAAACATGGCAAGAAATCGAGTACCGTCTTGATGTGCTTCATGCCATCAATAATGGTACCCATCTACAAGGCTATAAAATGAGGTAAAAAACTTTATAAACGCTGAATACAATAGAACAAATCTGAATAAAAATATCCAATAAATTGCATGTGCAGTAAATTTTTGAAATGGTAACGAGACTTTATGGACACTGAGTTTTTTCAAATAAAATTTCCATTCAACTTGTTGTCATGAGACGCATAGAACAAACTTAGCTGCTAACCAAGTTCTTCTCCAAACAACAAGCGACCACGGCCCTACGTTAACGTGCGGACAATAAAAACCTACAGTACCGCAATTTGCCTCAGAAGAGCCATGCGTATCGAATTCTGATAGAGATGTCTCCGATTATAGCGCCAGACCACACATCAATAGTGACCCAACTCGGCCATGCAATTCGGTTCATAGATGCGTCGGGAGAAACAAAAAAGTTTCACACCGAGTTTCCTCGCAGTTATGTACAACTACAGGAAGCGAGAAGCTTGGCGTTGAAACGAGGTAGTTTTGCTTTGAATGTGCTCGAGTTACTAATTTACTGCCGTCAGATTTATCTTATGAAATCGCCAGCCCATCACAAACAGTAAAGCATTTAAGTCTATTATCCAAGTACTAGGATTCGAAAAGTGTTGGACATTGCTGGTGTATTTCTGTACTCAGACTCAGATCGCAAAAAAAAAACAATTCTACGAAAATTACAAGGAAGAAGTGATTTCAGGCTACAGGCTTCAATTTTACGCTAATAAAAGACGGCTGACAGCATTCAAGTGTCAATTAGCGACCCAATTCGCCTTAGCAATGGTAGCTGTCCAGAAATGACCCAAGACGAGAAACGCAGCTCCACTGAACCCATTACGATCGAGACAAAAAATTGAAATTTCAAGCAATTCAGACAATTTCTTATTGAATCGCTAAAACACTTTTCAAGCCATTCCATATTCCCGAACGAGATCGAAAACAAACGGATTGAAGCTTTTCCTAATTACTATGACTAATGTGATGTGAAACAATACTGAATTTTTTTTAAGCAGCAATGACCTTCAAGATTCCATTAGGCACCAAGTTAGTTCCAACCTCCATCATCACAACAAAGGCATTACGAATAGAGGAAAGATGAAGACAGCATTAGTATGGCGTTAAGGGAACGTGGAATCACTGCAGAAGGTACATTGCCTCATGAGATGAGCCGCGCGTAGAAACACAAAGTTAGGAAGGGAGGTCATGAAGCAATTGATTTTTATTTATAAGTTAGCTTCAGCCTCCCTTACCGCAACAAAGATGTTCAAAGCGGAAAGAATGAAGGCACCATTTAGTACGGAGTTAAGGAAACAAGGAATCTATGCACAAACTGTGTTCCCACACAGGACCCCATTAAGAAGGAAAGTCATGAAACACGATAAAAATTCAAGGAGAAAAGTCAGAGGTACTGAAAAACATGACAGTAGTGAACCAAAGAAAATGGTTATTAACAAAACAAAAAATATTTCGCTCAAATAAAATAAAGGCTTACCTACTTTCTTCTCAGAACCTCACATTTTGAAAATAATCTCGCGTACATACTTGGAATTATTAAATCCACACTAAGCACGCATTACATGAATTAAGAAAAAAGCTAGCACGAAAAAATTTCTCAAAAACCGACTTCAAAACCTGGACTTTTCAGGCAGTCATTTGCGATTGAACGGGAAACAGCACTTGGGGATTCGGAACCTGAGGTATGAGCCGTTAACTTCAACACGTTGACTGCGATACGACCCGTGCTCAAGTTTTCCCTGACCCATCGATGGATTGTTCGAAAAAGATTAAACAATCCTTTAAAATTAATGGTATTTAATAGACCTAGTTAATGTTTGGTATTTCCAATATTTCTAACAACTTTTGAATTTTAATTGGAGTTGAATAATGAACTTCAGTTTAACCCATCGCAGTCAACGTGTTGAACAGAGGAGCTTCAACGACGGGAGTGATCTGTCCAATGTCAAGTGTGATGCTCGAGGTACACAAAGCTGTGCAATGTGGCAAAATAATTCTCTTGAAGGATTCTCTCACTTAAGTTATTCGAGGCACTTAGAAAGCGCCCTAGACGCTGTACAGACTAACAAGAAGTCAAAAAGATTCTCGTTTCATCAGCTACATTCAAGTCATCACCTCATTTTTGTCGAGATTTGAAGGAAATTAAGATGCTTCATCAAAGAGGCAAGTGTTAGTTGCCTCGCAAGTGCAAGCCTTGGCTTTAAATAGAGAGCGCTGGCCACTGCCCCTAGAAATCTGAAGGGGATAGCCGTGGTCGAGTTTTTGTTCACGATTGTGCCAGAAGAACCTATTGCTGGTGAATGGATATTCCAAGGAACGGCCTACTTTCGCACCGAACAACGGGCTGTAGAGAAGGGGCTGTCGCAAGCGCTAGCACATGCAACGAATGTAGAAGGGAAACTAATGGGAAAACACGAGAAGGCATAATTTAACCAAAGCTTCATTACAAATGCTCGGTGCGTAGAGTGTTCAAACTTCCTTCGTTAAATACGATCAAACATTAGAATGGAATGAAGATTTTTCTTCGCTTGGCAATGATTGTTGATAAGGAACATTAACTATAAAAAAAAGGTTTATACTTATAATTCGTGAACCACGAAACTTGGTTCACCACACTATCAACTGACTACTCCATTCCCGCGCCTTTAACTACTGAAAACACTTCGCACCATCACACTGTGTTTTATTCCGCAGCTCAGCCATCTACCACGGATTGTCTCTGATATCACTTCTTGTTTTCGGATATTGATCGCGAATTCACGTCTTTTTATGGACTTCTGAGCCTGTTTTGTTGATGGTACGTCACATGAAGTGCGCGAGGGCCTGCTGTTTGAAGTTCGTCTACTGCATAGTAGTTTTTTTAATACGCTAACCGCGATGGGTTAAACTGAAGTTCGACGTCCAACTCAAATTGAAAGTGAATTGGGTTAGATGTTATTCAAGTCTCCCTAACCGCGACAAAAACGTTCCGAAGAGAGGAAAAAGGAAGACACCATTTAGAATGGAGTTAAGGAAACGCAGAATCTATGCGCAAATGACATAGAAACAGTGAGTAAAAAAAAATTATGAAGCATGATAAAAGTTGAAAAAGAAAGTAGTACATACTAAAAATAGGAAAGCAGTGAACCGAAAAAAAGATGGTCGGTAACAAAACAAAAAATCCATTCAATTTTTACAAAAAGAAGGTCTACCAAACCGTTAGCTCAGGACCTCACGTATTCCCCCTAGAAACGCTAATTTCCATTCAAAGTCAATTACAGAAAGCAATCTTGAAAATAGCCAACATTAATTTGATCATGCCTTGATCTACCTTTTATTAGGTATTAATGAAAATTGAGTTTGTTACTATTATGAAAACTGCCTCTGTGTACCACCGGTGCCTCATATGGCGGTTACCGTGACAGGCTGTTTCCATTGCAAAAATATTTCCACAGAGGAAAGAAAAGACATTAAATTGGGTATGTACCTAGTACTGATTGATTGTAAGTTAGTTTCAGCCTTCCTCTAACACAACAAAGATGTTAAAAGAGAGAAAGGATGAAAGCACAATTTAGTATGGAGTTGAGAGAACGTGGAATCTATGTACAAGGTTCCGCATAAAAGTATTAAGTTGAGAACGAAGGTTAGTAAACTAGATAAAAGTTGAAAAATAAAATCAGAGGTACTGAAAAACAGGACAGCAGTGAACCGAAAAAAGGTCCTCTACAAAATAAAAACAATTTCAAAAGAAAGAAGGCCTACCTATCTCTCAGCTCGAGACCTAATATTTTCCTCCTAGGAGAGCCAACTCCACGTACCTAGTACTTGTACTCACTACTTTGACTAAGGAAAATGTGGTACCTGTGCACAAAGTGTGTTTCCACACAGGAAACATGGATCATAAGAACAGCAAGTTAGGATGGGAGAGTAAAAAAAACTACGAAGAAATAGAGCTTGAGACATCACAGTTGAAAGAAACCAAGTGGCCACGAAAGATAGAAGTCACGGATTCCCGTCAACAGCTGAGGTATTCAATGGTATCTCCACTGGCAGCGCCGGTCTCAATGGCATACGATAGCAACATTTAAACTCATAGTGTTGTCCATAGGATGATGATCATTCTTGAACGAGGAATGTTTTCAACCACGGTAAGCGGAAACGAACTTTTGCAAAAATGAAAACATAAATAATCAAGTTGCTTCGTTACAACGTTATTTGTTGAACAAATATTCGAAGCTCCATCAACATGAGTGGACATGGCATTTCACTCAAAGTTCGCATTTATGATACTCGTATTTCACTTCTAATCCAGTGTTAGTTTCCTAAGGAGCTCGCCAATCTTGAAAGAGTTGAATTTTCAAGCTATATAGAACAAAAACGATGGACGCTAGAATTGCAGTGTTAAGTCCCGAGTAATGTGATAGAATCGTCTTTTGACCGGAATCTTTGTGTATCGTCACAACCTTTCAGTTCACCATTCACTACAGGTCTCCGAAGACATCCAAGGCTCGAGAACATGGTGCCAAATATTAGCCTGCCATCTTAGAAGTCTCATGTATCTTCACGAGGCACGAATGTGTCCAGACAAATGGCGAATTTTGGTTCTCAAATCCCTATCAAGGGATATGCAGTCAGCCACAGGTAAAAAAGGCTATGGGTAGATTAGCCAACCTTGTTTTCAACACATTGCGCAGATGTACGTGGCTTCTTCATCAATGTCAAAAAGAACTTTAAATCTTGTCCTGGGGACGGATTTTCCAGTAATTTAAATTCTTCGAACCAGTGCAGCCATCAAAAAAATTCTTCTATCGATTCAGCTCAGCTACGTGATGTTTTTTTGCCAAAATCCTTTAGTTTTCAATATAAATAAAATTAGACGAGCCCTCACACAAATTTTATCTGTCTACGTTCTCTTTAAACATCTAGTTTTACTTTACAGAAACAGGGCTTTGAAGCGATAGATTTAAGCGTCATTTATTTGGCGACGATTTATAAAGAAAATGCTTCGAACGAACGTGTCATGCGCCAAACCGTACGTGTCGACATGATAATTTCTTTGGGCAACAATCCTCATCTAAGCCAGACTAGGTCTCGATTCATGGTCACCTTTCTAGCTTTATTTTTTTAGCAAGGTTGATTTTGAAAAAAATCTAGAATATCGCATGTTACAGAGAAACCAGGGAGCCAATTGAATCGCAAAAGATTTACTGATTTTTCAGTAGCATCTGCTGACAGAATCTAAATTGAAAACCCGATTCTTCTTTAGGTAAATGTGTCATGATGGATTATTTTTCCTCGCTTCATATCAGATTGAATACAACACTACCAACTCCATTGATCACACTCACGATTATCTTGATGTACAGACGGGGGAAAATACATTGTTCTAAGATTGGACGTACAAACATGACTGAAGTAGTTTTTAATTCGAACATGGTACGGAAATTAGTATTATGTCTATAAAAATCGAAAATATAAAAGGAGAAAATTCGAAAACATTTTCTGTTCGAGTAGTCAGACGAGAAAATACTAGAATAACAGGCGGTAGCAAACAGGGAAACTTTTTGATTTTTGGCTCTCTGGCCTACGTACAAGATGCTGTAACGTTTTTACCTGCAGCGATACCTTCGTCATGCAGACAGTGAAACCAATAACATCACTTTAATTTGTAAAATAAGTTATGATATGAATAAAACACTCATCTTGTTCAAGACGTGGTAAATATCATAAAGAACATATGTTTACTATTACATCATGAGGGTTGAAGCACCGTGACCACTCACAGAGCATGGCAGTTAACAATGTAGTTTGCACTCTAGGTCAGTGTGGATCATTAGGTTTATCTTTGATTTTATGAGTGCATTCAACTACAGTGCCTGTAGAATATCGGCTAACCATTCACCTCTTCGGCTTTTCGATGAAATCACGCACAACTACGCAAAAGTTTTGCGATTATAATCCTTGACAAGCGGCAGTAGCCAATTTATGGTCGTCAATTCATGCTTCAAAAGCCATCAATAACCAAACGGCGGTACCCGATCAGACATCATCCCCAATTTTGACTCATAAACGAGCGGCAAAGCGTGTACAAATTTCATAGGCACGATGGTCAAGGGAGTCAAGTGTGGCAGCCTGGCAGGCCATCGCCACGTTTGCAGGGGATAATAAAGTGCTTAAACTTACTTAATTCCTTCAATGTACACAAAAAAAGCGTTAGAAAGTAACAGCTCAATAGAAAAATCTGGAAGCTAACACTAAGACGGGTGTACTGGAACTGAACAAAAAAGGAAAAATGTAGGCCATGCAACGATAATTATTTAATAGAATGCGAAGTCTGCACCCTGAACAGCTTTAAACATCTAACCTACAAATTTGCTCAGGCAAAGACATCTAATAGTAACCTAGTGAGCATGTTTATATTTCCAAAGCAACATGAAGCAAGGGAGTACACTAAACATTTGTAGAACGATTCTTAACATCAATTGCACGATGATTTTCAAACGTACGAGCATAACAGTTAACATGTTGCCCGTCGCCCAATGCTGGAAAACGATGTTCACGGCATGCTTAACTCGTAAAATGAAGCGTGTGCCGAGGCAAACAACAGATCATAGCGACTAGACAGATAACACGTTTTGATTTATGATGATTCTAGCAAAGAATTTCCTCCTAGCAAAATGCGATGATGCTCAATACACCTACGAGGTACTTTGCTTTGTAGAAGCAGCAGTACAGAGTAGCGCGGACTATTGGCGGACTAAATGGTGCCTACATCCTTCCTCTTTTTGAACATCTTTGTTTAGGCAGTGAACCAAAAGATGCTGGTCCTTAGCAAAATAGAAAAACATTCTATTTCAACAAATAAAGGCTTACCTAACTCTTGGCTCGGGACCTCGCATTTTCCATGAGGCAGGGCTAATTCCACTAAATTACCCAAAATAAATTATATTCCTTGAACAGTCTTCAGAATAAATTGAGACGGAGGTTGATCTAATGATTCATTTTATCGATATCTTTTCATTAATTATTGTCGAAGAGAAATGTTCAGAACACAATTTAGAAATACAGTAATCCAACATTTTGAACACATACTTCGTGAGCAATACGTCACACATTTTTTGTTTAAGCCTCAAGTTGACTCAAGCTTCAACTTTTACGTTGAGAGCCTTAAAAGATTTCATCTCAGTAGGTTAACGAACTTTCCACGCTTTGAGTCCCTATACCGCAATGAACACAAAAACATCGCACAGCACATCACTATCAGTCAGAGGAAACCTTTGCAATACCTGTCAAATAGCAGACCCTAAACGTATGTACATCAGAGAAAAAATAGTTCCATATCTTTGTACCTCTTAACAATATATAGTCCAGAATAAGCGAGCAAGTCTCACCCTATCCATTAACAATCACTAGTTATCACAAAAAAGTTTACAAGTATAGATGTGTGAAATCTATTTCAACTTTTCGAATGTTACTGAAATTGTAATCACGAGAGACTAATTCGCACCCATTGTCCCCAGAGCGCGCAAAGGAGCAGAGCGGGGCAGCGCGGGTGGCCGCAGTCAAGACTTCGTATCCAACCAAGCCTGCACCTCCTGCAACTCGGGCGAGACTTGAGAACGACGCTCCCCGCACACGGCACCAACTCAAAACTGCCAACTGATTCTCCAGCGCTGGAAATACGACTTAAGAGGTAGGGGCTAATGGTTTTAAATTGCACTTAATTTTACGTTCAAGATAATAATCCATGCAAATCTATAAGTGCAGTAATTGCTCACTCTAAATTCGCAGTAGAACGATAGCTGGAATGAAAACTGTTCACATCCCCATGCCCAAAAATCACCTTAGGAATTAGTTGCACAGCCAAACAGAAAATAAAGAATACATCCAGAGAAATGATTTGTCAATGATTTCACATTAGATATTTTTTGATAACTGCTACAAAGCTGAGTTTTCCTTTAAAATAGTGAATTGACGAGTTCCCCAGTTACCAACAACCACGATACCAAACTTTTGCCAAGGTGAGGGATTACTTCACCTACAACATGAACAAAATGAAAGAGAAAACTAGAAACTGAGATAATCTTTCCACGATTCCAAAAAGATTCCCATGAAGTACACAGGAAATTCCATCCTGAAGGAACATGGAGCTTTCGCCAATCTGTGCGTTCACCCTCAAGCCCCAGTTCACCAGATCATACTGAGATAGTCGCAACCAACTTCTGCGTCTCTGACAGCGATAACTGACACAAAATTGAACAGGTTGAATGAGGAAGTTGTTCTTTGAATACCGAATAGTTGTGTACAGCTGGCCTCGTTTTAACAACTGTCACTCGAACACCCTTTCATGAGCCTCGCAGTCACGAGTTTCGACGACGCAAGAGATTAATGGCTTCAGTACATGCCGCGCGTGCAGCATGTATCTAAAATCTAGGTCCTGTCACACTTCAACCAACATGTTATCGATTTTTATTTTTCACTGAATCATTTTTTTTTTCACACACAGGGACCCAAATGAGCATCACTAAGCGTAAAATTTTTGTTCTCTAAAAGTTTTTCCTAGATCATTTTCTTATCGCTGCGAGACAAATAAATATCATCTCTCGTCCAATGAATGTCGTGGTACTTCGAGGGCCATTTAGATTACATTATAAGTTAGTTTAATGCAAGTTCCATAGAGAGGAAGTATGAAGGCACCATTTAGTGTGGATCCAGGGGAAATGGAAATCTACCCACAAGGTGGGTTCCTACACAAAGTCATCTTCGCATAAAAACCGCAAGTTACGATGTACGTCCACGATACAAGATAAAAGCTAAAACAGAAAATACCAGAAAAGCAATGAACTGAAAATATGGTCCGTAACAAAACAAAAACCATTTCGATTTAAATAAAAAGGTTCAACTCTCAACTCGGGACCTCACATTTTCCTCCTGGAATCTCTAATTCCCATCAACACAATAATTGTATCCCTCTAAGGGGATTTAAAAGCTAAGCAAGAGAAAAATAGTAAATGTGACGCCAAATAGTCACACAAAAGTTGTTTTGAAATGATTGAAAAAGGTAAATTTACAAGACAGATGCAATGTTATCATTCGAAGTAGAGCAATGTTTAAACAAAACCTAAAAACATGCCTAAAATTTCAACTGCAACACATTATAACTAACAAGACTACAGTGTGCTTATTCCAACTCCAAAAAGCCAATGTGATCAGTGGCAAATATCATGAGTGGCCCTGAAAAAGTCACATGAGCAATTTGTCTTCAAAAGACTGGTTCGCTGAATTTAAAAGGCAGTTTCCAAGAGGGGTAAACTGTGCATAAATTCACAAATCATCCAAAGACGTACTCACCTTTCGAGTACCCGTTGCTCACGTGTACGAACACAGAGTAACCATTATCATCCCTCGGCGATAGCGACGTCAAAGGCTAGGCAGAAAGACAATTCACACAGCGTACTTCCAGGGGATAAAACAAGACTACTTCGAAATTCAGAAACAAATACACACCACTTGCGCCTGGCTAAGAGAAAACATAAATTGACCGCAAGTTAGGAGCTGAACAAAGCCAATAAACACTAGGCGATGTCAGTGTTGGTGAAACAGGCAGTCAAGTGGCACACGGTGCCTGGCAGGCCAAATACAGGAGAACTGAGCCAAGATGCTGGAGAGCCTCCACATAGCCATTTGAGAGACGAGACAATTCAAATAGCGCCAGCGTCTCGGTAAAAGCAGGGACAACACCAGCGCTAACGCTGCGCCATTAACACCCTCGCTTCGAGAGGCCGTGCTACATCCTTCATAACAGACCTCGCCTTTGAACCCAATCTTGCTTATTAATACATTCCTAGTTCAAGCAACGCGCGTGCTCAATTCTGATTTAAACTTAGTTCCAGGGCTATCAATCCAATTCGGTGTTATTCACCTAGAATTATAATTGGTGAATTATTTGCCCAGAATAATTCACTAAGAGCTGTGGGTACTCGAATTCGACCAGTAGTAGGCAGTTTGATATCCTACTTATCAACCAAAAAAGTAAATTTTCAACTCGAGAGTTTTGGTTAGGAAACGTAACCAGGAAGTCGAATGAAAACTTATGCCAACATTCGTAGGTATTTAGTGCTCACGCTACTCAACGTTGCACTAAGCGTTCAAAAACAAATTGGTTTCTCACGGCCTAATGCCTGAAATGTGAACTTAATCTTTCAGTAATAATGCACACAGTCAGAAGATAATTGTGCTTTTTATACATCCCTCAGTCTCACATCTTCATTGTATAAAATCATAGCAGACTTGAAAGAAAAATCGTAATAAACCCTTCCAACTCCACAAATATTGAATAGAAAAACACGTACAACAAAATGTCTGCTTTTACTTAAACAAACACAAAAATTTGAACCAGCGAACCATCCATGATTTCCCTTGACTTCACTGTTAAGAACAATGCACCGCACACTACAGTATATGAGGGCACAGTATGAACCACTAGCGATCGTCCCTCATACACGCACACCTCACGGAGCAACCTTCTCTTGAGCAGACACAAATTTATGCAGTATTAATCAACCCTCAGAAGATCCAAGTCTAAGGAAGAAAACGTTAATTATATAATTTAAAAATCATTCAATCTCCAACACTTCTTGCTCATTAATATCAAGAAAAGAAGTTATGCCATTAGGGAGAGTGTGGTGATATTCTAATAAAAAATATCCTGAAGTAGCACGACACTTGCAACTTATCTCAAGATCATTTCTGAATGTTACCTCGCTGTCGGGATAAAATCGTCCATAAGTTATAGAGTAACTAAATAAGGACAGTGTTTCAACATTGTCTTGTCTGACAAAGTTTCATGATTTCATAGTCGACATCAGATAATAATGGTCACCGCACTCATCCTTAGGTTATTTTATGAACATTTCTCACAAGATTAGATTATTAGTTAGTTTAAGCCTCCCTATCCGCTACAAAGGCGATCCAAAGAGAGGAAGGAGGAAGGCACCATTTAGTATGGAGTTTAGGGAACGTGGAATCTACGCAGAAAGGGCATAGAAACACTAAGATGAGAAAGAAGTTTATGAAACAAGATCAAAGTTCAAGAAGAAAGTAGTAGGTGTTGAAAAAACAGGACAGCATTGAACCGAAAAAAGATGGTCCGTAACAGAACAAAAACCTATGTTATTTCAACAAAAAGGAAGCCTACCTAACCCTTAGCTCGGGCCCTCACATAGTCCCCCTGGGAGCGCTAATTCCCATAGATACAATAGTTGTATCCCCCCGAGGGGACATTTCTCACAAATAGTCGCCTTTTGAGAAGGAAGTCATTTCCTTCCCTCGATCCACTTTGGGGCTTCAGCAGAAACTTTTGAGCGGACAGAAACATTCAAGCAGCTCTGATGTGTGAAAGCACGCTTTTTAAAGGGTCAAGTGAAGCAGCTTGGAACTGGATTTTTTAAATTTACGTCGTTGCAGTGGTTCAACAGGCGGCCTAGTTCTCTTGACTTAGCAACGTGCTACTTTTTCGGAGGTTAAAATCATTCAATTTGAGCAATTTCCAAATGAAGTTTGAACAGCCAACACCCGGCAACCTCGCTAGACGACCAGTGTTGAAACTTTGCTCGAAAAAAAACTTGAACTTCAGATTTTGGTGAGGGGAAACAACCCGTAGCGCAGCCAAGTCAAAATAAGAACTTTTGCTTCCGACTGTACGATTACGACACCGTAAATTATTCGAAACACAACCCATGAATACTATGCTATTTGCCACTACGTCAGCTCTATTTAGGTTTATCGTCGCGGTTCAAGACCGTCAAGTACAAATACCAAGTTTTTGTGTATACGGAATAGTGTCAGACAGGAAACAGAAGGGTGTAATTGATGAGGCAGGTAAAAACGGCATTTCAGTCAAGTGTGTAGAAAGGCAGGGTGCGGAACGAAGCCTTTCATTATTTACGCTGCGCATAAGAGATTCTCTTTTGACCTATATACAACTGAGACAATTTCCCCAGGCTGACGATTCCAAGTTTTCTTTGATTTGTACTAAGGATGAACCGACAGCTGTTCTAAAAAGTTTTAACGGGAACTACACAGGATTCACACGAAAAGCACTCACAGCATACATTTCCTAATTTCACTGACTAAGTCGAAGATAGGCATCTATAAATGAGTTCTTGAGTGGAAAAAATTTTGTTTTAAAAGGCAGTATCATTGACAACTGGCTCAAGTAAAATATCATGGTCAAATTACATAAATACGCAACATTGTCAAGTCGCCGCTTAAGTAAGACTGCGTACTGAGAACGGTTTGGAGATATTTACGACCGAGAAATTGAGCTTCTCATTCTCCAATGAAATTCTTCTATTCGAAGTAATTCACGAACTCCGCTGCTTCGTCCGTATAACGGTAAGGCTTTCAGTACAGTTTTCTTACATCAGCTCTTCCCAGACTGAAGGAGCGTAATATTTTAACACACCCATCACACACAAAACATTGCCATGGTATGCATGTTTTCTTGCATGAAGAGCGAAGCGCTCACAAACAACAGTACTCGTATTTGCTGATCAGTTTGAGGTAAGGAGTATAATTGTAGCATCAAAGCTGCACACTTAATTGGTGAGCTTTCTTTCCGTTCCACTGAATAGCTCTAAATTCAAATCCAGCCACTTGCTTTTAAATTGCCCAAGTTCTGTAAGGAGGAGATTAAAAAGTGGTTCCCTATTTTAAAAATCTTCTACTTTTTTTATGCAGTTATTTTTTGTTCGAACTTTCAATGAACGTTCCTTAATATGTGACAATTTAATAGTATCGGGAAAATTCATCATGCCATTTTACATTTTTTTCTGATCCCCGACGCACGCATGATGCGATGAAGAATATTTTTTTTTCTACTTTTAGATGACCAATAATAATTACAATGAAAATAACCTCATACATCCAACAATGAATCCAATCAACTTAGTTTTCCACGATACGTTATACATAACAAAACTCACCGAGACAGAATGTTTTTTTCCACCTTGAGAAATTTTATCTCTTTACATTTTCGTTAAATTCAGTTGGTGCAAACCTCGGGAACGACATCAGAAGTGTTCCAAAGAGAGAAAGGAGGAATGAAGCATTTAGTTTGGAGTTAAGGGAACTACGCACCATCCATGCACATCGTGTTTTCCTACACAAGACCTCCTGGCGCATAGGAACACCAAGTTACGAAGTATATGAAAAAGATGAGAGTTGAAGAGGAAGAAGTAGGTGCTGGAAAACAAAACAGCAGTGAACCGAAAAAAGATGGCTTGTAACAAAACAATAAACCTATTCGGTTCTATTTGTAAAATATATAAATAAACTCTATATAATGTACGAAAGGAAGGCCTACCTAACTCATAACCTCACACCTTGCTTCTCGAGAAGCCAATTCCTACAAATTCAATATCCCTGAGAAAGAGGGCTCCATCCCCTGAGAGGGTACTTACTTACTTAAAAGGATCGACAGCATCTTGTCTTCAAAGAGAACTTCTACCATCGGAGCAGAATATTTGACACTCAATTTTAAATTTGAGCCGTTTTTCAGGCGATCGCAGACACCAAAATTTCGCAAGCCTTTCAATGGAAAACAATTTCGGCAAAATCGGATAGAATAATGCGATCAATAAGAGCTTTCGCTTAATCAAGAGCACACAAAGGCGGTAGCCCTCAAGTTAATTACAAGGCACATGGGCAGCCAGGGGCGAGTAGCAGCGGCAGCCGGGCCTGTTAGTAGAGGCTTAAACAAAGAAATAATTTGCCCTATAATATCGAGCTGCCCCTAAACAAATAAGCTAAGTAACTGCATGACTCGGCGAGACCTCCGCCGTCGCTTTCAAATAATTGCCTTCTATATGCTTCCTGGCTTGCATTTAACCATGACTTCGAATATAAAAAAGATGTTATTTAAACTTCTTCATTAAATTTCATTGTCGTCGCTTACAAACTTTCTTCAGCAAAATTATTCGATTGAAGAGTTAATAATTTTGAAGTCTAACTTAGCCTTTGGGGGCTCAAGTAGCATTATCAATGCTCGATTCTTTTTGTGGGTAAAACACAATCATTCGCCCCGTACTAACTTGAGCAGTAGTTCGAATTGCATTGAAATCGTCTGACGGTCCATCAACTGGGACTAAACTGTTCATGCCGCATAAATGAATACCGTAAAAACACTGAAAATTACGCTGAATGAGGCGTGATCAGGAGCCGGCACAGCGAGCTCAGTCTGGAGATAAGTACTTCGAAATTGCAACACATGACGATTTCTTCTATTTAAAACACTCGCACCATTTATGGTATCTACACCACTACAAAAAACGTACAAACGATAGTTAAGCTTCCAGCGAAGCTGACTCCAGTCTAAAATGAGAAGAAATTTCCAGTCCATACACCTACACAGCTACTGAAGCATTTGAGCGTCTATCATGTGGCAGCGGGAGAGTAGCCGTGCCGCCGAGACACACACGGCCATGCATGAGGTAACAAGGTCTAAGCGTCGGAGGTGTTGCATCGGAGCGTTCGTAGCACGGCACAGCCGGAGACGCACGCATTCAGATGGCCTGCGAAGAGCACATGTATCATAGAGAACGGCAGATAAACGTCCCATAACGATCATTAGGCTCGACCGTGATGATGATACACGGTTGCTCACTGATTAATGAGGACCACCTCGCGACGCTGACAAATCGAAGGTAACACGGAGTCTAGCAAGCTCGAACCACTGCCTGGAACCATTCCACTACACTCTGACTTGGAATTAAGAAGGAATTCCCAGTAGCGAAGTGAAACCTAGCGCACATAAACGGCCGCCGCATGGATGGCCTGCACACGAAGCGTGAAAGCAGCACATGAGCTTCTGCTCTCCGTGCACTCCTGCTACTTGCGTCATCAGCGGTCTCGCTCAGAACCGTCATATTCTTGTCCTCTTAACTTACTTTAGTCATGAAACTTGACACTCATGAACCAGCACCCGTTGAACAAGAGTTTGGTCGCAGCCACCAAATACAGGGAGCTTCCCAAATACAGTGGGACGCATCGGCTACTAGAACAACTTGATAAGTCGCTCAGAATTGACTTCTGCAACTTTCATTCCTCTTTTCCACAGGTAAAATATTTTGAGGTCTACCAAGTCGTTAGGTAAGCACTTCAAAATACGACTGCTATTGGAATAAAATGATATGTTCACTATTCCTATGAAACTACAGCTCATTAACAGTCAATGACTAAATCCTTCTTTATTTTAGCACTTTCATCGCAAACACAAACTATATTCACTAAAGGTGTGAGGACTTCCGCATGAGCATATACTCCAACAAAGAAGAAAACGACAGATTTCCACAGTGGTGCTTTTAAGTCAGCATCAGGTAGCTCAGGAGTATCTCAGAAGAACTCCTTTTCTTAGGAGCGCCAACTTAGATGGAACTCGTCAACATCCAAAAGACATGTTGTTCAGAGCACCTTCCAGAGGAACGGGTGCGAAACGTAGACGCAGGCTAAACCGCGGAAGGACTTCAAAACTTGGAACTGCTTTCCAACACCTTTCATAAACTTGGGGGCGCAAGTATCACGCATAGGAGAAAATTTTGTACACACTTAAAACCTCCTTCCCAAACATTATTTAGGGGGAAACGTTCTATTTCCAGATAAATTTATTAACTTGGGTCCAGATAAGGTAAGTTAGCTCAAGCCTCTCTAACCACAATAAAGGTGTTCCGAAAAAGAGGAATAATAAAAATACTTCTACTAATAATAAATTCAGTGTTCGTTTCCACCAATCTCCAGCAATTTGCCGAGCGGAAGAAGGAAGACGGAATTTGGAGTGAAGTATTGGGAACAGGTAACCTATCCATATGGGGAGTTCGCACACAAGATACTTTGTACATAACAACAGTGTGTTAAGAAAGAGAGTCATGATACAGGATAAAAGAAGAAGACGAAGAAAGTAGGAGGTGCTGGAAAACGGGACAGCAGTGAACTGAAAAAAACGTCCATAACACAAATAACCTTTTCTATCGGAACAAAAAGGCCAACGAAACCTTGGGCTGAAAAACATATTTTCCCCTGAGAGTATTAGTTAAGAACAGCTGGTTTTCATATTTATACTATTTCCACGGTTAACTTTCAATTCTAAAACCATACACTGAGATTACAAGACCTTCGTTTAATCATTTTGTGTCAGCATTTTCGCACTCAAGTTACCGTTATCACAATCACCCCCCATTAGATTGGTACTGGCATCAGGCTGTGACCGACATCAAAATAAGGGAGGAAGGTGCCACTTGGCAGTCAAAGAAGGTATTAAGAAAGAAATTAACAAGATATATATTAAATTAAGGCTAATTAGGCTAATATCGAAAAAGGACCGTATAGTTCTCTCAGACATTAAAGAATTAAATGATGCGCAGAATGAACGAGCTAATGTGTATAAATAGTTTCAGTTAAGCTTAAAAACTAGTAAACTCGTCAGTCATTGACTGAAGAAGCAGACCAAGGGTGAAAAAGTGTTACGAATATGCTCCAACTCCTTAATGAAATAAGTTTTTTGCTACTGAGCGTAGTGCTTTTACGTTAAACATAGTGAGTAATCTACAAACGTATATCGAGCTAGCGCTAAATAAATAGAAGACTACTAAAGTAAAATGCCTGTTTTGAAAGCTCAAACACATACCCACAATGTTTCTCAGACAGATTGTGATTCTAGCTATTGATCTTTAGAATGTTAATTACTTAATTTAAAAAAATTCCAGATGCCAGCGGGAAAATATTTTCAAATGATTGATTTGCACGACCGGCCTCATTATTTCTTGCGCGTTTTTTGCAGGAAATGTGTCTCGGCTCGTCTCAACGACACGAACAAATTTTAAATACGCTTTGCTACTTATCCAGGAAATGAATCGCTCGCTAGTTTCTGTATGTTCAAGTAAGAAAGGTTGAGACTTTACTGCGACTTGAGAAGAAAATTCATCAACCGTCAAAAATGAAACAATTTATAACTTAGAATTTTTTAAGCCTCTTAAAACAGTCCCCAAGAATCGAAACACGGCCTTTCCTATCTAGCGTAAGCAAGGAGAAGTCGAGGCAGCAGAAAAATGAGGCGGCCTCACTTGTGATGAAGCCATGAATCACTCCGGAGCCTAGAATTCATACCTCACACGCACAATTTAAGCTTATAATGTCAGTTAGAGTAATGACGAATGGGCGCACTACGCGGCCATTAAAGAGGATCGTCTGTAGTAAGAGATACACTAAGGGGGACTTAAAAGCGATGATTAAACTCAGGCGAGCAATTTAGCTTCACTGCTGAATCCCAGAGCCTAAGCAAAAATCACTGCTTGATCAAGATCCAGTGAAAGCATTCAAGTTCCTCGAGCTTCCCCATATTTTATAACACAGTTTTTTGCTAAAACCAAGATGTCCCAATTCCAACTTCGCAACCATGAAGTATCGCAAAAAAGAAATGAAATAGACCTAAGCATAATTCATAACTGAAGGACATAAGATGCGAAAAAACACGCTCGTTCTGAACTGTAAATGCACAATTATGAGAAGAAATAACTCATCACACAAGGTTTTTCTTAGAAAATCAAACCTAGAAAGACATCCTAAATAGCAGAGACAAAAGAAAAAGACCGCCAACGTAGACGCTCGCAGGCGCCACCTTAATGTCCTATAACCACTCACAAGACATCAGGCTATAGAACATCGTTAATGTGACTATTAAACTGAACCTAATGCACATCCTCAGTAAAAAATATCCCTGAATCATCTGAGAGCTATAGAGTGCTGAGTCGGAAATTAGCACCACTAGAAGCCATAGCTAACTAATCAATTATTTATACTGAATTCTTAGAAGAGTTCTGAGAAGTTTTGTTTGGGTGGCAAAATGAGCCGTAGAAGAATGAAGTAGACTACACAAAATTCATGTCGACTTTTCTTCAAAAGAGAGAAAAAGAATAAAAAATACGGGTCATAAAAATTAAATGTTAATGTAAGCCTCCCTAACCACAACAATTTAAAGGCATTCCAAAGAGAAGAAGTAGGAAGGGAACATTTAGTCTGGAGTTAAAGGAACGCAGAATTTATGCACAGGTCCATAGAAACGGCAAGCTGAGAGAGAAGTTCATGCAATAAAATAAAAATTTAAAAAGAAAGCAGTAGGTGGTGAACAACAGGACAGCAGTGAACCGAACGAAGATGGTCCGTAACAAAAAAACTATTCAATTTCAAACAAAGGAAGGCCTACCAAACCTCTAGCTCGGGACCTCACACATTTCTCTAGGGAGCTCTAATTCCCATAGATTTAAAACTTGTATCCCCCTGAAGGGTTCACAAGAAAAAGCGTACCAAACAACAACGAATATTTTATGGTAGCAAAATCCGACCTCTCATTCTCGTACCAGAGCACCACAACACATCCCTTGAAAATGAGCGAAACAGGCAAGGAAGAGACCTTCAATTGAAGCTCTCTACCTCTATTTTGATCAGAACAACAGGTAAAATAAATGGTGATGAGACAAGTAAGCGGCAGTTAAGGCGGGCCTTTCGACTGCAAGATATATGAACCTTGGCATTATATCCATTATATCTTGACGCAATAGATTCCGAACGTGACAACCTAAGCAATGTTCCGCTCGAGTTGCGGCCTTGATCGCTTGTAATGCGGACCTCAATGAACATGGTAAGGTCGCAAGGTGGGAGTAAATGCTGCATATACGAGCTTAGGGAAGACGCGTGCACCTGCACTCGGGTTTGTTTTCATCAGCATCCGTTGAACAAAGCGTCTCACTTTAGACATTGCGGTGGGTGGCGGGTGTTTTTTTCCAATTGTAAGACCTTTTAGCAGCGATGTGCATACAGAAGAGCTTCAATGCTAAAAGGCCTTAAAACTGGAAAAACACCAAACCCTACACTAAGAAAATTTTGTGGAGCAGGATAATAGGCACAAATCTAGTGCAGCATTTTAGTAACTAGATGAAGTGGCTGCCATCAATGAACGTTAAATTAAGGAACCAGCTTCACGCAGCAGTTTCAAGAAACGCCACTCATCTGAAAGTCGCAACATTTTTCAAACGCAGTATAAATGAACAAATAACATGAAAATAAGTAATGCAAACCGTAGACATGAAATTACGCATGCGGACAGCAAGCGAGAGACAAATATTTGCAAAAAGCTCCAGAGGTCCGCGGTCAAGCGGTTACCATGTCGAGTAATGGATCTGAAGTTTGAAGAGCTAAACTATACATCGTTTTCTCACAATTTGAACACCACGACAAAGGATTTTTCATTAACACCAGCCTGCGTGAGTCGACAGCTGTAACAACTGAAACATGCAACAGAAGGCCAAAGCAACGACGTATCGCATGTTTCGTATCCAGTATTGTTTGAATGTAAATAGTCCTTATAAATCATTCTGCTCGCGTCAACTCAGGAGCTGCTTTCTTGACACGCCCAACCATTTCGTATCCACTATTTAATGGTCGTGAAAGCCTGAAGTATGGGAAAACAACAACATTATCAATAAGAATGCACCCCTCAAGTATGCCTAACTTTGACTTCTATACTCAAATGTTTCTCCCAATTTGATTTATAACCTATAAAATACACTCTGCAGCCAGCAATAGATGAATTCCAGAATCTTTTGTGCAGGATTTAGCTTGAGCATTGAGTTTGCTCTGGTTTGAAGAGCAAAAAATAAAGTGTTTATTTTCAGAACGTTTTTGGGCCGGAACAAGATCTAGGAGACTTCAACGATTAATGCGTAGTGATCCACAGAGAAATCGAACGGTGATACCACTAACAACATGAAGTTAAAATTTTCAATAATTGACAAATTCCAATTAAAATGAGCAGCCGTTAAACAGTAACAATTCGACTCATGCTTATTTACAACGTTAATAGCAGATGGAACGCTGTGAAATGATATTTTCCTACACAAAGAATGTGTCTCTTAACGTAATTTTCCCCAAGTATTTCTTATGTTCATTTTTATTCTAACGTTATTTCAAATTCTAGAGCGCCGAAATGCAGCAGTTAAAAAAATGAACTCCATATCAATCGATTACTCACTTTTAATAATGATTGAGTGGTAAGTTAGTTTCAACCTCCCTTAAAACAACGAAGAGGTTCAAAGAAAAGAAGGATGGAGGCACTTTTTAGTTTGGAGTTGAGGAAATGCGGAATCTATGCACAAGGTGTGTTCCCGCACGTAATTCCCAGCGCATAGAAACGGTAAGATGAGAAGGAAGGATCGGAAAAGAAGATAAGAAATAAGAAAGTCAGAGGGGCTGAGAAACAGGACAGCAGTGAAGCGAAAAAAGATGGCCTTTAAAACAAAATATTATTGTACCTCAAAAAAAAGAACACCTACCTAAGTCTCAGCCGGGGACTAAACATTTTCCCTCTGGAAGTCTGGCAGTGCTAATTTCCATAGATACAACAGTCGTATGCCCCTTAGAGGTTGTATAGACTTAGGGAAACGCGAATCTATGCACGAAGTGCATAGAAACAGTTTAGAAAGAACTTTATAAAACAAGATGAAAGTTGAATAAGAAAACATTAAATGCTAAAAATCAAGACAGCAGTGAACTCAAAAAACGAACTATAACATAGATTAGATTATTAGTTAGTTTAAGCCTCCCTATCCGCTACAAAGGCGATCCAAAGAGAGGAAGGAGGAAGGCGCCATTTAGTGTGGAGTTTAGGGAACGTGGAATCTACGCAGAAAGGGCATAGAAACAGTAAGATGAGAAAGAAGTTTATGAAACAAGATCAAAGTTCAAGAAGAAAGTAGTAGGTGTTGAAAAAACAGGACAGCAGTGAACCGAAAAAAAGTTGGTCCGTAACAAAACAAAAACCTATGTTATTTTAACAAAAAGAAAGCCTACCTAACCTTTAGCTCGGGCCCTCACATTGCCCCCCTGGGAGCGCTAATTCCCATAGATACACGAACTATAACATAACAAACAACCTATTTTATTTCAACAAAAGGCCTACCTGATTCTTAGTTCGGGACCTCAAATTTTCCCCTCAATAGAGCTAATTCACATAATTAAATGAATTGTTTCCTCTCTAAGGGGAAAGCATATAAGTTTATGCTAAAAGCCGGTTACACAAACGAGTCTTAGAATGAGTAAAACATACGTCAATACTCAAAATTGAACCCGCTCAGAAAGTACACAAAACTCAATCATATAGGGAGTGAGTATATTTTATCCCTCAAAGATTTTATTCAACGATTGCACTCGGTATTTTGCTGATGCATTCTGTCCCGACGTGTAAGAAGTGCGTCTATGAATGAGCTGACCAATAGTACTGTCGCTTAAAAGCATTCTCTGAAATCTTACTTTATAGTACCTTAGGTGTGTTCATTTATATATTTGTCAGGTGTCCGCTTCTTCCGTCTCTCTATCACGCTCATAAGGATGTTTAATGACTGTATCTGTGATAAAAGTTTTCCCAGTGGACAAGTACAGAATATTTTTTTATCGCAGATATATATTTGTTTGTCATCCACATCTCGAAAATTTTCAAGGAAAATCTTGAATTCCGTTATTTTGGACGGGCCGTGAACACTAGTGTTAAATAATACCCCTCGTTGCATCCGCTCTGGTTTTCAAATTTCTGAGACAGCGTTACACATGATTTTAATACGTGCCAACTGTGTGCGTGTTCTTGCCTCAGAAAGCATGCACGACGATTAACCCTTTCGGTACGATAATTCAAATGGGTTAGAGAAAAATTTCCAGGGGAAAAATTTGTCCTTACCCGTAATTGTCAGTGAAATTGTCCTAGTGTGGGTGCTTTTAGCTTAATCAAGTGCCTACTCTTTCTTTTAATTTAATTTTTTTTTGGATCTTTAATGCACTGTGTTTGGCGACAGAAATTTTCGACGTTGACAATAAAGTTGATGAATTTACGGAGAAATTATTCAAAAGTTTTTGCCTGAATTTATCAAACATAAACGATGTTCAGAAAAATTTGCTCAAGTTAAATAGAAAGGTTATTGTATATGTTACACGGACCCTGCTTCATGAACTTTGAGGTAGCCAATGGTATTGTATCCGTGCAAGCTTCTGGAATGTCTAAAAACTAGTTTCATGAATGCTGGGAATTTCCCCAATTCCGTAATTTACTACAAAATCTTCCCTAACTAGTTAAATTACTTTAAAATTAGGTTAGATTCCCTAAACTGGAAGGAACTAGCCATGTTGGCACTGGAGTAGCCGTCACTGGAGGGTTAATACGGCAGAGGCTAGTTATCTATATATTACTACGCTTAAAACTAAGTTCGTGTGTAACGCTCCTCATCCGAGTTTGCGGTATCATGGGTACCGAATTCCTGAGTGTTGCATTAAAATATCGCCTTGACATGCATTGATATTGGCAGGACTTTACAATCGTTGGATTGCGCGATTGCTCACGCTAGTTCCCTGAGCGTTCAATCTCTCGGCAATGTCGTCTAGCTTCACTCGTGGATTAGCGTTGACCTCACGACACAATTTTCGAGAAGTTCCCATCGAGAATTTTCGTTTCCGACCACGCCCAGGCAACGTTTCTATAGTACCAAAATTGGCAAAAAAATTTATAACAGATTGTACTGTAGATCTTGGGATG
Organism: Platorchestia sp. MABIK; assembly: GCA_014220935.1. Taxonomy (NCBI): domain Eukaryota; kingdom Metazoa; phylum Arthropoda; class Malacostraca; order Amphipoda; family Talitridae; genus Platorchestia; species Platorchestia sp. MABIK. Next base: position 182,039 of record JACJUY010000120.1, on the reverse strand, counting down.
CTCAAACGCTTAGATATGTCACCATTACTATTTCCAGCTTTATGACAGTCAATAATCTTCTGTCTGAGGTCCACACCGAGTTCCTTAGTTTTTCCCATCGTGGCGCTAGTGCACGAATGACAAAGCTCTACTCTTCTGGCTCTCCGTAAGCTCTGGCACAATTTTTTAGAATAATTTCACATCTAGAATGTTCAAAAACATTTTAGACACAAATTTTTTTAATTAAAACAAGTTTAACGGTAAATACTTCTTAATGAAATGTAATGTTCTCAATTGCTTGAACAATTTTGTCTTTTCGTGTTTCTGAAGTTCAGCTAGTTAAATCTTTCAAAAATAATTTTTATTCTAGAAACTTCGTTTTATTGTCACTAATATGTGCTTCACACCCTGTGAAAATCTTTTTCCTGTGGCAACAATAGTTTTTGAGTAATTCTAGAAAGTTTTGAAAAACGAGGGGTGTACGAATAATTTCGTCGCTAACTGTATGTCACGTTAGAATTTGTTAGGTAATGTTGACCGAATTTTTTCACGGGTTGACCTAACGATGACATTGGTTAAAGTTAGGTTAGGATAGGTTAAGATTTGTCAAGTTAGGATAGATTTGGTTAGCATAGGTTAGGACAAGATAAGTTAGAATAAGTTAGGTTTAGATAGGTTAGGTTGGAATGTGTTGTGTTCCAATTTGTTAAGTAATGTTGAATGAGTTTTTTCGCGGGTCCACCTAGCTTGTTCATGACATTGTCCGTGGAATTTCCTCGGGCCCTGCTAGTTGTCATTATTGTCTTAGCTCAAGACTCCAATGGCAAGTAACCATGGGATCGAGGAGGAGAAGGAAGGAGGTCAGACACAACGTAATATGTTGACCACGTCCTCGCTAGCTCAGTCAAGAAGCCGTGAGACCGAACGCCAATCCCGTTAGCCTTACGTAGATGAACTTGACATGACCTATCGAGTAACACCATCCTTACTCCTGCCGTCTACTACGCATCGTTGACATTTAATATTTGAAACTCGCCACGGTATCTCCCTGCAATAAAAGGAATTTGTTTCAAAATATCCTTGTCGTTCGAGCACCTCCTGAGCCCAATCGAGAACATGAGATTTCAAGAGCCGACGAATGGAAGGAAAATTCCTGCATAAATGGTTACAGCCAATATGCAATCATTTCTTCTCGAGCGTAGCTTAGCAACCTATGAGGAGCAGGTAGCCCTAACTAATAAGCATTGCTCTTCAGCACAACTTCAGGGACAAATACTCAATTTCACCATTTTTACCAAAATGAGACAGTACAAGTCTTTGGAGCGATGGTTCTTTTCAAGAGCCTCCAGAAGAGCCACACTTCCAGAAGAAATGCTTCAAAAAAAAATGCATCCCTAAAGTGCCCAGTTGCCATTGTTTACAAGTGGGTTTGAATTCATAGCTCAAAATCCTGCTCTCACGCATCTATGATTAAAAACCTTGGGTAAAAAAAAAGTCAACAGGTAGAAAATCTCTATCTTACAATAAAAATTTATTTTCTATTTCTAAACCATATCGAGGGAGTTTTCATAAAAATTTGAGCATGCATACTTCTTCAAATAAATTTTGAGTATTCATGAGAAGTATAATACTTCCTAACTGCAAAAGCCATTTACAACATTTCGTGGAAAATTTTGATGAAAATAAGAAATATCTCAAAAATCTCAGAAACTACATTACATATTTTTGGAAAAAACTTTGGATTTCGAGCTTCATAATACAGATGGAAAACGAAGAGCAGTAACCTCGAGCTCAGTTCTATACTCGTTAAAATTTCAATCCAGGAAAGCCTACAAAGAAGGCTAAAGTTCCCCTTCAATTTTTAATTGTAACGTTCGTAATACAATGTTACTGTTCAACGCAGTAACTTCAAAAGTAGTCAACATCTAGAGCTGACTGACAATAAAAAAGAAGGAATGAAATACAAGCATTTTCAATCTCTATGTGATTTCGAGCAGTTCGGCAAGCAAGGGTTGGAGTTGAAACTAAAATAATTTTAAATCAAACAGCAATGAGCATTTCAAGGCATTCCTGAAAGGTCGCAACAAAATTATAGACGTTAGAACCCTCAAAATTTCTTGACGACATTTGTACAAACTAGTCCCAAAATGAGTGTACCAAATACCAAAATTCTTGAACCCGTCATGAAAATTAAGGATTCTTGCTTCATTCATTGTCTCCAGTTCACTTACGATGATAAACAAGAATACTAACTCACATACGGAGTCGAAACTGAACAATAGCGGTTGCAGTAGCTGAAGCGTTGGAGCGCAAATTCGCCGCAGCCAACGAAGTACCGTGGAGGAAGAAAATGCTGCAGAATGTAGACAAATAGCAGGAAGGAGCCGTCAAACCAGAAGGCCGAGATTAATGCCTCTCGAAAGAGAGGAGTCGTGACATCGTTAACACACATACACGTTACGGTTGAACGATCACACAATTGTGATGGATCTCAGCATTTCGACGATGCTATAGAGGAGCTCAGTTCCATGTTATTATATCCTTCCTCTCAGAGTTGGCCTATGAGTTAATACCAGCGTTTAGGGTAGTCGACACAATATTAATTTGTACATAGATTGGGCTTAACTAATGTTATTGAATATTCATTCCACTAAGAACTACTTCTCTGTTCACTCGTCTTCACACTTAAGGCTTGACTTTGAGTCATGAATTGCTCTCGAGCAGTGGTTAATGGACAATCTCAAGTTTAAAGGAGTTATGAAAACCCCACAGTACAGTTCTAGTCTAAGTGCATATTGACTCCAGCGCTAGTACAAATTCAATGCTGCAATATCAGCCGGCTGAAGTATCGCATGGTGCAGTTCTGCGCCAAAACGCTCAGATTGCTACCTTTCAGAACGTTTTTGATGAAGAGTTTGACTGTGAGAAGGCAGAACAAGAGTTGTGCCGGTTATAGTGTACAAGAGACGGTCGAATTAGCCCCTATTGAAATGAAACCTCACTTAGATAATTTCTAAACGTTTCAGACCGACTTCAACTCAGACCGAAAAGCTATGAATCATTTGATGACCATTACAAGAAATATTAAGGATGTTACAATATTAGATAGATTAAAAGTTAGTTTAGGCCTCCCTAACAGCAACAAAGGCGTTCCAATTAAAGGAAGGAGGGAGGCACCATTTAGGATGGACTTGAGGGAACTCAGAATCTATACACATGGCGCATAAAAACGGTATGTTGAGAAAGAAGTTCATGAAACAAGATCAAATTGGACGAAGAAAGTAGTAGATGCTGAAAAAAACGACAGAAGTGAACCGAAAAAAGATGGTCCGTAACAAAAAAAACCCTGTAATTTCAACAAATGGAAAATCTATCTAACCTTCTTCTCGAGACCGCACATATTCCCCCCTAGGAGCACTAATTTCCCTAGATACAATAGTTGTCTCCCCTTGAAGGGAGGACGCAACAACCTTACACGAAGTGTGAGAAGAAAGAAGGAATGGAATTATATCCTGACTTGCTATCATTTATTGAGCGAGATTCGAAGTAAATTTATATATCATACCCTTACCTTGCTCTCAATATAGAAGAAGACCAATATATGGGCACCACATTTTTCATAGGAACTCAAAATTGTGGTTTATTAACGCATGTGTCCCTAATCAGTCCACACATGTTATTACAAGTGTACTAAGGGAAGCAGAAAACTGAAATCAAGTGATTGCAACCGTAAGGCAATAAAGTTATCAGGTAATTATCAGCATTCCACAAATTTGGGCAGCACTTTTAAAAATTGATTGCGAGAAAAAAATGATGGTTTTTAAATGCACATCAATTTGTAATTACAATGATGCGAATTTAAAACAAAAACTGGAGCTAGCTGAGCAGTCAAAACAAACGAAATTTCTCAAAAATCAATTTTTGATTTTGATGCTTAACGTTACCCATTGATGCAATATATTCGAGTGTTACGTGAGTGTTAACGAGTTTAATGTGAGCCACATTAAACATTTTAAGGGTAACTATGTCAAGGTATGTAGATTAAACAAGTGTACTAATTTCTCTTTATCTCACCACCATGGAATTGTTTGTATATGGAATTGAAATGAAATAAACTAATGGAAATGAATCCCATGTACATTCAATGTTTTGTTTTCAGGTACCAAGAGATCGTGGAGGACACTACGAAGGGTACGTGTATACAATATTTAATGATCAGTAGAGTAACCAGTGAAGAAAAATTTTCAAGTAGCTGTAGTTTGAAGCTTCAAATCGCAAAGAAAAGTTGTGGTAGTGAAAATAACATACTTTAAAAATTTAGTAAGTTATTCCCCCTTCTATACTGACAAGGTAGAAATAAAAACGTGGAATATTCAAAAACGAAAAAATAGTATTATTCGCTATTCAGTGGGAAAACTTCAATTTAAAACAAATTGATCAGGCTTTCAGATACACCACACCCGTTAAAAGATGTAAATACTTGGAGTAACCGAGTTGAGAAGTACTTTTCGAAGCGAAGCACACCTATCAAGTCTAAAGGAAAGGGAGTACGGAGAATTCCATTTTCTCCTCAACGCGTAATACATTGACGAGAAGAGACTGGTGTGTGGGAAGAAACCAAGTGGAATGTCGGGAGCAGGAATTGGATATGTCAGGACCGTTGTCCTAGGTTAGAGGTTGAGTCGTGTTCGGGAGGCGGGGCCACACGGAACCCTGCAGCAGGCCTGCGCTACAGCGATGGGCGGGGCGACACAGCGCAAGAGGGCGGAGTCAATGCTGCAGGGGTAACTTCAACAATACAGCACAATTAACAAAGCAACCGCCAAGCTTTTACTGACTTCCGCATCACAAGCAGTAGCGCTTTAGTTGTAAATTAAAATGGTTGAATTAGGAGAGTGATAACATCGTCTGCTTTTGATGATTACTTCGCAGTCCAATTCAATTCGCGAGGTGAATTCAAAACTAACCTAAAAATTAAACATTAAGTTATTCTTTTTTATATACATATCAGAACAGTGAAGTGTGCTCAATACTCATAAATTTCAAATCAAACCTGTTAGACCATTCAGAGTTCGAGTGAATTGAACGTACTTTCCCTCACTTATCCGAAATATATTTAGTTCTGAATAGGTAACTGGATTAATGAACCCTACAAAGGCAATACCTAGGCGTTTTCTCCCCAATCGCATAAAAGAATTACAACTGAGTTTTTCTTCGTTTCCAAACGCTTGTATTAAAAATACGTTCATATTATACGAAACTTGTACCATTATGTTATGAGTTGGCCCATGTGCGTCATAAAACTGTCTCAACTGAATATATTTTGTAAATTTCTGAAAGGAGTTTAAGCCGACGAAAGTCTCAGCCGCAAATATCTCGTATGTTTGTACTTATAGGGTACGAGATTCACAATACTGAATTATTTTTTTTTTCAATTAAACAAGTATCTATCCAATATTTGTCTGCAACAACTTTAATTCAACTGAGAAAACGAATAAAAAAACGAAGGAGACAGACATTTTCTTCTACTACTAACCGCAAGACCCTAGAGCGACCGAAAGGTTGGGCCACATTGATCTCCAGAAGCCATATGTTAGAGGGCCCAAAGGGCTCTCGAAAGAAAGGGAGCAAAAACTGGGTGACGATCACCAACCATTTTATAGTAGCATTGTACAGAATAGAGTGGCAGGGGAACAATACAGGGGAGTCCGTTCTTTCGTTCCGCAGGGCACTTGCAGCTGCCCCGGTCTCGCAGCTTCGCAGAGTCCGCTACAAATTCTACAGTCACTTGGAAAGCTGACATTTACACTACGTGCAAAGCTGCTAATAGCCTTCTTTCGCTTACCGGAAAAATGGATCGTCAATTAACACAGATTCTACATGAAAAATCTTAGCTATCAAGTGGTCGGAACTTGATGAGTTCTGGCAAGTTATTTCCCAATACATAAACTCCAAAGCAGTTGAATTGCTGTGCCACAATTAGGTAAAAACGAAAACTTCAATGAAAAGGTTGAAAATATTGGTCATATATGAGTTGTATTCATTACCAATAAAATACTATTGATACACGTCATTTTTCAATATGTGTTTATGCTTTAAGTTTAGCAAAAAAGGGATTACTAGAGTATACTCCTTACTACAGAAGCGAAAATTCTTTTACGTGAAGTGATAACCGAAGGATCGAGCACTAGAAAATACTAAATGGAAACACGAAGCGGCCTTTCTCAGTAAGAATTTTAAATATAAAGGAGTATTGAGGAGCTTCATCAACAAATGGCATGGTAACAAGCAATGAAACGTAAATCTCGCACCTGAAAGTAAATGCAACCTTTCCCAAACGTGATACTTCATGGTCAAAACTTTTCCATACTCTTGAGTTGTTAGAGGTCAACATTCTTATAACTAATGTTTAAGAGCATGAACAGACGAAACTACATTAATAAGATCTCTAAGAAAAATCGAACTTGACGATCCGAGTATCGAGTTCACAAAACGGGACTCCAAATTATCAACGAAGTTAACTCTTCCATTAATCCAAAAACAAAATACCGGTGAGAAAACAGTTTCAAGAATTGCTCGCCGCAAAAAAAAACGCAAAATGGTTGTTGTAGCTAGACCATAAAAATTACTTTAAATTTCCAACATTCGTATCACAGAGCATCTATTGTTTCATAATTGATTTGAATGAATATATGTTGCTGCCAAAGAAAGATGCTAACAATTAAAGCACTCACCTTGACTACAAAACCCATTTGTTGTGAAGGAAAACGCGCTGTTACAAATGGTGCACGAGGGAAAAAGTGAAAAAGACACACCAAGGTGACGGCAGTTTTAGCAATGACTTAATCTACGCGCGGATAAAGTATTTTGAATCATTGCAAGGTTTCAATTCAGTAGGAAATGAAGAGCGAACAAATCACAACGTCAGTGAGTTTAGAAAAAATGTATTTCAATTATCTAACTTGATACTTATTTGTGGTGTAGTGGCTTCTATAATACTCATTGACTCGTACAGTTTTTTTTTCAAACAGTCAGAAATTAGGATCTCATTCGATCATTCAAGATGGAATTATCTAAAATTATACAGATATTTATCGATGATAAGATAAATATCAACATGAATCACTAAAGACATAATTGTAAAATGAAATCGTAAAAATTTATTCCACTAGAACTCGACTCTCGTTAATGAATACATGCAAAAATTCTAAATTTTTTCGTTACTCAAGTAAAAAACATGAAACTGTTTAATGCTAGTGCATTACTTTCAGCTAGAGCTCGAAATATTGAACAACCAATTCTACTAGTTTTTTTAGCTCGAAAACAGCCAACAAGCGTACTCAGTTTTGACTGATTTCAGATTTAAAATTTCTCCCCTTCTCAATAGACTCGTGTCAACTAGAGATATGGAAGTTGCAAATTTTTTTCCACGTTGCGAACTCACAACTAAGAAAAAAGCGTACAGTGGCCTGAGTAGCAAATCTGCACTAATGACGAACGTGAATTTGCGACCAGCTGTGCTGTACAGAACATGCTCTGACTTAGCATATCTGAGTTCGATTTGCCCAATAATTATTGTACGTGAGCCAAAGCAGGCTCCATTGAATAATCGATACAGTATACTCTCGGGAGTGATGAACTAATTTGGTACGACGAGCTGCAAAATCTAATATTAGGCAATCTAGATAAAACAACGTCGAGTTGAACCCTCATTACTGTTCAACACTTTGTTAATAAAATGATCACTGCCAAACCCAGAGTAGCGAATACAAATGGACTTACCTGTGATGCTCTGTTGTGCTGATAAGACGCCTGGATCATCTCATCGAGAGACGAGTTGAGGCAGTTGAGGGACGCCAAAGATCCCAAGTCCACACTTTCGGGTCCAATGCCCAGGTCAGCAAGTTCACTGTTGAAATTGCCCCCACCACTGTTGTTGCTGTTACTGCCGCTGGAGTCCAGGTTACTGCTGTTGTTGCTATTAACTATACTGCTGAACAGGTCGAAGGCTTCCTCCAGTGACGAAGCCGAGGGCTGGTTCGAAGCGCCAGTGTCACCCTCTGAGTCGTCACTGAGCGTTCCGTGGCCGCTGCTGGCGCTCGAGGAAGGTCGTCGTACGCGAGTAGTCAACTGACTACCGATGTTCAGTCGTGGTCGTTTGTTGCGTTGTTGTTGCTCGGCAGTTTGGTTGGCGAAGTCTTCACTCTTGAAGTCCAAGTCAGGGATGAAAAACGGGGAGTCGCCAAACGATAACTCTAGAGTGCTTGTCGTGTTCTCTTCTTTGATAACACCAGACTGCAAGAGACGAAACAAGCACAAGCTCAGCAATGGATATTAAATGCAAATTCGTCGTACAAAGAAGTTGCGTGCCTCAGATTCTCGCTTCCGCGTACAGAGTGCCCAGGGACTAGGGACGAACTTTGTACCAAAATAATATGAAGAGGGAGTTTGTAAATGTGCACAAAATGTACAGAAGGCATGAAATGGGAAATAAACAAAATGGGTAGAAAAACATCAGTCCCGATGGCCAATTCAAAGCCGAGGTAACCTAAACGTAACCCCCCGTAGGCGCCAGTCCTCCTAGGATGCGATAGATGTACACACAATTAAGCGCTGAAGTAAGAATGCATGTAATCTAAACACAAAGAAACATCAACTGGCACGTAAAAAATAATTTGCAAAAAAATATTCAAACACTTTCCTGGTAAAGATCACAATTCCATGAAAATTTCAGAGCAAGTCTTAGAACCCCAATAATGAGAACGACTTTCTTCTTCACCTCATCAAAACTAAAGATAGAAAATTGAATAAAGAACTATACTATATTGTTCACAACAAAAACCAGTTAAAATTGATACAACAAACGTCCTAAATAAACAAACTAATCGTCTCAAGAAAAAACCAAGATGAACTCAGTGCACGCAGGCTAACAGTTGCATTTTGGAACATTAATCTCTGAGGTGAGTGGAAGACAAGACATTAACATGGAAACACCAAAAAAGAAAGCGAAGGACCTCGAGATCCATTAAGCGCGACAATGCTACGGTACCTGCGGGCCGTTATCATTAACCACTTGTGGCTCCTCGGGAAAGCCCTCGAAGTCGAATTCGTTGAAGCTGATATTGGGGTCACTGTTATTGAAGAGACCGGCGCTGAAGGAAGGCGGAATGCTTTCTGCGAAAGAATTAATGAAGCCCGAAACTTCTTCGCCTAAGAAGGTCGACAAATTGTGCGAGGATATGTTGGCACATGCAGGGTCACTAGAGGCATTTGTCTCAAGTTCGTTGTTGGTTAATTCAGGCGATTCTTCAAGCTTTACTTCAGGAATTAGGATGGAAACGTTAGCTAGAGAATCGTTTAATGGGTCAACATTCGGGATATTTTCAGGAATTTCAGATGCAATGGCTTCATGTAGGAGAGCATTCGCAGCCTCTTGAAACAAGTCATCAACTAGCTTGGATTGGCTCTGCTGAGAAGTTTGTCTCGGCTCACAGAGCAAATGATCGTAAGCAGAGTAAAGAGGCAACTGCTCGCTAAGCAAACCATCGCCTGTGTCACTTGAACAGGGCTCTGAAGAAGGTTGTGCTTCTGTTTTCGGATGATCTTGCGTCTCCTGAGTAGGCCTTGTATAGTTGAAATCGGATTTCAAATCTTCGGGCAGGTTGTAGTCATATAAGGGGCAGTGCTCCCCTGAAATTGAAATAAAATTCATTAGCAAATTAGGTAACAAGAAGTATCGAAGCATCATTTAATTAGAAGCATCAAAAATCGACTCACATCTCGGCATTCCAGGAATAAAATGAAGAACACCGGTCCGCCTAAGCTCATACACCACGCTAAGTTATGTAATGACGATACGAATGACGTGATTACATTAGAAAAAGAATAATAAATACCTCGCTGTGCTTGCAATTAAATATTCTTTAATCTAAACATACTTTTAAACTGCTGACAAACTATAAGGAGCAGTAAATTTGGCGCTTTTGACTAAACATGTTCATTGAAAAACACCAAATTAGGCAAAACCAAGATCTACCCGCGAAAAACTCAGTTATGCTTGTTGAAAATAACAATTTCGAGAATAAATCATAATTGAAATTTTCACGCTCCACTGAGAATTTAATGGAACTCCTTGAGAGGAATGTGGGCTTACCATATTAAGTTAATTAAGCGCGCGATAAAGGAAGTCAAAAGAGGCAGTAGCAAAAGTCAACTTGAGCCTCTGAAGGCGGACATGAGAAATGATGCGAAGCCATAATGGAAAGAGACCACATGATCAAAACAAGCCCAAGATTGTGGCAGGGTCGCGGCGCCAGCAGCACCTCGTGTACCTGGTGATCATTGCACTCAGCAGCACTTGAGATTAATGATCTCAAGGTTCTTCTCACACGCACTCGTGTAATGATGTTCGCCGCAGTAAGTAGTGAGGCCTTCACAAGCGACCCCAGGGCGACAAATATTGAGGTACCTGCACCACCAACCCAAGCTTCCCTAAATCTGGCTATGGCAATTAGCAAGAAGAAGTTAATATCACACATGATGTGCTCAGACGGACAGTTAATTTCATTTCAAAAAATTATAGAGTGCTAGAAAATTAATGACGCAAGCTCAGACAGTATATGTTGAAATTCGAAAAATGTTTTTCAAAATTAAGAAAAGTTTAAATATTCATTGTTTCTCGGACATCGAATCTCAAAGTTGAGTTGGGTCTACAACTATGGTGGGGTCAATGACGAAAGTCGTAGGCGATGGAAACCCATTTGATTACTTGAACTTGATTACAAAATTGGAAAAACAATAAGCGTTCAAAGTGTTCGCCCGCTACGTCAATGCAGGTCAGGATCCTGCACAAAGCGACATTGCGACACGGTGAAGCACTCGTGGATCATTCGTAATGAATCATTTGAAAAAGTTTCACTTTCGTTCAACTGTCAGAGCTATTTCTACCCCAAACTAACCCATACACATCACATATGTTTCTACGAGTTTCAGTTGCTTTCTTTCCCTTTCTGTAAAAAAAGCTCTGCTTTGTCCGCCATTTCAAGTGCTCGAATGCAATAAAATGTTAGAAGATCTTTACTTGGAGGCTTATAACAAACTGATTTAAACATGCTCGCTGTACAGAATACCGGATTTCGAGAATAAAAATACACAGACGATCTTAAGAGGATCGGAAAGATGATTCTCAAAAAAGAACAAGTTTTTGACCAACCCAAAATGCATGTTAACCTTCTAGATCAAGCAATGTAGTAAGAGAACAATGATCATTTTGTGCACAATTAATTTTAAGAAGCATTCAGTTTTTCAGTCCATCAAGTAGCATCATAAAATATTGAAGAGCTGAACATAAACTGGCAAAAAATTTCCATTATTACGAATACTATTGCAATACTTCGTAGCAATAAATAATTACTATCAACTATGGAACTTTCTTCCATGTTAACAGATATACGCAATATTTGTACGTGTAGCCAATGCAAGAACAGTAACAGAACGATAAAATCACCGTTAAAATGATTAATTAAGACAAAATTTAATATTCAAGACTAGAACCGCACAAGGCAGCAACACAAGAAATGGAAGAAGTGTTGCTGCACGCAGTCGACCTCTATCATCTGCTGGCTGGTTCCGTGCGAAGTCAATATCAGTTCTTGGATAGGAATCTGAACAGCGACGGCTCGTATTAAAAAAAAGAAAACCAAAACAAAACAATGACACAATTGAGACAAATGATGAATTGCACAAACGATTTTATCCTTGAGTGCGAAGTCTATTGTCAGTGCAGAAGTGGCGACGTTTCTTCCAAGAATCCCTCACGAGAGGAAGAACAATGACACACCACACTTCAGATGTCAGCCTTTGTGCTGGAAGGCAGCCCAATACATGCTAAATTATCGGGGCACAATCACGGCACTTCACACTTAAGAATATCAATTAAATATCACTACATCTACGCACGAAGCAGTCTACTGGAAACAGTAAAGTTACCTAAATTCAATTTAATCAGTGCTTTTTGCTATCGTGAGCACAGCAAACGTTTCTATAGCGGAGGAGAAAAAAATGCCACGAATTGAAAGTAAACTCAAACAAATTTGATTTTGTTGGAGAATTTAGGAGAGCTTGCCGGAGTGTTTCTTTAACGCCAGTCATTTCAGACGAGGCTTAGCTTAGGTTATAAGTTAGTTACAGCCTCTCAAACCACTGAGTGTTCTTGAGGGATAACTTGAGGGATAAGAAAGGAGAGTACTATTCAATTTAAAATTATGAGAAGGTAATCATTGCATAAGTTGTGTGCCCACACTCTAGGCATAGAAATAGTCAGATTAAATGTAGTTTAAGAAACAAGATAAAAGTTGTAAATGAAAGTAGTGGGCGGTGAAGAAAGAACAGCAATAAAACGAAAATGATGGTCCAAAGCAAAACAAACAACCTGTTTATTTTCAACAAAGGAATGACCTACCAAACTTTCAGTTCAGATACCGTTCCCCTAGGAGTCCAACCATTCACAGATAAAATTGTTATACTCCGGTGAGGGAATGTCAAACGAGAAGCAAACGAACTAAAAGTTAAATAAGCTCAGATGCGGAGCAATGCGCAGCGTTTTTATATCTGCCGTACTTACACATGCGAACACGAAGAAAATTCAGGAATTGACGAATCGAACCGCAAATCATCCATGATACTTTCAAAATTTTCTTACGTTGACCCCATTTATTAGGTTTTTGATATTTTGATTACTACCCCGTCTCCATATTGAAAAATAAATCAATTTTAGCCATAGTAACTTCAAATCTCATGTTAGAAATTATTAAATTATTAGTTAACAGTTTTTTCCGTAGAATGATGCCACTTAGTACTTGTAAAGTGCACTTTAGTGTAAATTATAAATATAAACTCTACAATCGAAAGGTAACACTTCTGAACTCGTTTTTACCATTTGGCGGATGTAAGAAAAGAAATTTAGAGAGTAACTCCAAAACCTGTCAAGTGTAAAATGATCGTTTCTTATATTTTTCACCAAGATGATGAGCAACAACAATTGACTGTTAATGAACATATAGTTAGTTTTGAGGAGAAAATGCTGAAGTTGCTGGTAGTATCAAAGCTGTTAAATATCCACATAAATAGAAGTAACAACATAGACCGAAAAAGGTAGGACTTCTCAGAACACACACGTGAAGGTGCAGAACCTACACGTGAAGGTACATTTTAATTCTAATTGTTAGGGACTTGACTGAAGGACTTAACTTTATAATGATTTTGATCTGCAAACCAAGGCGCAAAATTCAAATCTTAGCTTGCGTCCCAACACGCAACCTTAAGCCATGAATTGAACCCAGCATTTCAAGGTCCGCTGACTAAAACGCTGCATTAGGATCTGGCATCAGGTTCAGCATTTTAAGACCACCTCATAATATCGAGAATGACTACGAAATAATTTTTTTTCTTCGTTGTGAGCACGAAGCTCTTCCAGGGTTCCCGGACTGAAAGATGAAATTCCCAACCCACAACAGGATTTGAGCAACCAGACGATGAGCCAATAAACTTCGCAGCGATTATATTTTACGCTCTATGAATGAAGTACTTAAATTCGAATGCGCAGCTTAAAAAAACAAGAATGTATACCTAGTCAGTACGAGGATATACGAACAAAAATAGCTAATAAGAAATAAAACTTTACTTCGCCGGAGGTGACGACACGTTGGCCTCTCATCCGAGCAAGTAAAAGTGAGGAGAAACGAAACCAATTTAGTCGAACCATTCAATCAACAAAATTCTGCTGCCCATAGTGATGCATTCACTTAGAGAAATTCTTCATGAGAAAAATAGCATAAGGTAATTGGAAAATAATTTGACTTCAGGATTGTGAAACACATACATGTTTCAGATATTAAAAACACATGAGATTCATAACATGATTTAAATTCTCTTCAATATACGCCTGTTACAACATCAGAAAAACAACCATCCAAGTTTGCACGTGCGGCGCCGTGAAGAAGAATAATTGGAAAGAGAACGAGATGATAAAAAACGGAAAGTAGATTTTAACAAAAAAAGATTATCTAGTTGACTCTTAAAATGAAATCCACGCACATAACTATTTTTAATATCATATTCGTTAATTCAATACTTTCGAGCCACAACATAGAGATCTAAAGAACACGTTAGACGAGAGAAGGGAACACTTGGTGTAAAATTACTGGCTTGTATGGGAATCTATGCACAAGGTGTGTTCCCACACAAGATACCCTGCGTATCGAAACCGCAAGTCAAAGAGGAAGAGAAGGAAAAAAAAAATTCACAGCGAAGATAGCACGAAAATGGAAAGACCAAAGTGTGCACAAAAAATAGAAGCCCGAAAGCCTATCCATGGCTCTGTTTCTGTACATAATTTGCATAACCACACCACCAAGCAGAGAAGCAACACCACCACCAGAAGCAGCACAAGACCAAGAGCAACAAATAAGAAGAGCACCACAAGCGCAGCAGCAGTATAGGATGCCATGCAGAGAGGGTCGGGTCCAGAGGAGCCCGGCCAGGCAGAGGCGCGGGGCCACACAATAAATGATTAACGATAGAGCAGTGACGCAGCGAACCTATATCGTAATACTCACAAAAATGTTCTCTTTTCTTCCCATCATTTGATGAAGACTACGGGGAGGCATGCACAGCCGCTACATATATATCTCGACCTCATCCATCAATCAATCGATCCAATACAATAAACTATACACGAGACGCCCCGGCACTTCAGGCAGCGACGCACGGAAACAATCATTGGTGCACGATGACAAATGCAACAGATGTACAATGCCGGAGGAGGACCGATTGGTTCTCCTTCTCATTCTTCTCGGGTAAGGTATACAGGATTTCCGTTCACAAACAGCACTATGTTTAGTGAAAATTCAGAAATATTGTGGGAGTTTAAATTAAATCTCCAATAATAATAAAGAAATTAATTTCAAGCGTCGTAAAGTATAAGAAAATTATGTGGTTTTGCAAAAATTTAAACTACATTGGTAAGGATTTGAAATAAAAATCATATGCCTGAAAAAATGAGCCTCCATACAGAAATTTCCGCTGACGAAGTCTAATACGAATGACTTACATAGTGAGCGAATTTAGACCACGATTTATTTCCAGGTCAAAAAATTAGCTTCTACAACGGTATTAGACACTCGGAGCACCTCACACGTGATAAATATAAAAGATCGAAGCATGAAACAGACTTATTCCAAAAAAAAACATCAATCATAGCAGGTACAGGTGCAAAAGCAATGAAAATGCACACGCTAGGCTAAACTACTCACGAAAGTTTCAACTAATTTTGAAACTACCTAAAAATCTCAATGTAGAGCTTTCCCTTCAACATGAAACTTTTCAGCTTCAACTTTTCTTCTTCATTCAAACTTCTTCAGCCGCTTCATCCAATTGATGACAACAAAGCAAAACGAAAAAAAAACTCAACGAAACTGTGATCTGTTTTAAGCAACAAAACAACCATGACAAATGTAGCATTCTCTAATGATGAAAAATCCAAATCATCCCAACTAACTCCACCTTTATTCTACCTTATCCTGTTGAAGGGTTTAATCTTCACTCTGATCTATATCAAGTCTTCACGGATAAAACCAGTTGAAGGTTTATTTTATCGCCACTCCCAGAATGATATTAGTCGGTATCACTCAACATGTGAGGCTTTCTCATAACCACGAGAATCAGTTCGAAAAGACACACTCGTGCGACATTTTGACATAACATCGATCTAGAGCAGCCCACTTCCACCTAGACGCGGCGTAGTCAAAAGCAGCAACGGCAGAAGACTTCACCACTCGCACGGGCGCATCTCAAAGACCTCACGGAGGGTAAGCGGCGGCGGCGGCACCAGGGTCGGCCGAGCTCGTAGCACATCAGAGCTCTCATCTAATGACTGTATATTGAAGAGCACACCATTAATCTGCCCAGCCCGGCCTGTCATACGCTTCAACTTCTTCTAAATCAGGACAAGCCCAACACAAGCCTGCCTGCTTTGGGGAGCGTCATCAACCATCGCCGGTTCTCACTCAGGCCGCAAACGGACGTCCATGATAAGGAAACGCAAAAAGCGTTCATGCACGCAAATATTTTCGTATTGAAGAAACACTCAAATTAGGCACTGCGCATGAAATAAAGAGTTCATAAGTGACGTGGTATACTTTTGATAACCACGAAAGTACGGAAGTAACAGGGCAAGCTCAAATACTGAGAGCTTGTCTATGAAAGCAAAAAGGTGCTATGACTAGACTAAGTATTGAAAATTAATTTAGGCAAAGGAAGAACAAATTTCTGTAAAAATAAAAACATTAGATTAGATTTTAAACTAATTTAAAGTCTCCCTTACGACGACAAAAGAATTCCCAAGAAAGGCAGAGGAACGAAACATTTAGATTAGGTTAGATAAGATATTTTAGTAAGCCTCCATAACCGCAACAAATGCGTTCCAACGGAGAATTCCCAAGTAAGGCGGAGGAACGCAACATTTAGATTAGGTTAGATAAGATATTTTAGTAAGCTTCCATAACTGCAACAAATACGTTCCATAGGAAAGGAGGAAGGCACCATTTATGTACTATGGAGCTAAAGGAACGCAGAATCTATGCACAAGATGCATAAGAACAGTAAATTGAGAGAGAAGTTTATGAAAAAGGATAAAAGTTGAAGTAGTAGGTGTTTGAAAACAGGGCAGCAGTGATTCAGAAACAGCGCGCCCTTAAAAAATAAAAAACTTGTTCTAATTCAACAAAAAGAAACTTGCCTGACCTTTAGCTCGAGACCTAACATATTCTTCTTGGGAACGCTAACTCCCAAAGATACGGTACTAGTATTTCCCTGAGGGAAGGGAGCAAGATTTAAAATTAAGTGAATGGGGAATCTGTGCACAAGGTGTGTCCCCTCTCACAATCTGCGCATAGAAACAGTAATTTTGAAAGGAATTTGTAAAACAAGATAAAAGTTGAAGAAGCGATAGATTCAGAAAATTAGACAGCGGTGAACCGAAAAAAATGCGTTTTAGCAAAACAAAACTTGAATTTATTTCAACGCAAGAAATCTTCAGCTCAGGACCTCACATCTTCTCCTGGGAACGCTAATTCCCTGAGATACAATCGCAGTATTCCCCACAGAGGATGTAAAGTAGAAAATGATGCGATATAGCTAGCATATGCACCACATAGCCACACTTGCAGCATAAGTGCACTCGCGCTATATCCATTTAATACGTCATCACTCGTACAAAAAGGAAAAATTGAGACGGGTAAACTATTTGCCAAGAAAAAACTTTAGAGTTGTTGAGTAGACGCATTACTGGTCCTATTCATCATGAGACTTCAATGGAAATTGGCAGCTATCTGCCGGGAACAAAAGCAATCTGTCACCATGGCGTCAGGTTGAAATGTCTTCATTATTCGAAATTCAACACGATCACGCACAGAAGAATAAATTTGAAATGGATTCAGAGCTAGATAAATTCTAATTCGTGTCCTTACAAAACGTTTTTCTCAGCATCAACACGGCCTCCCAGTTAGAAAAAAGTTTTTTTTTGTTGGCATTTATACTTAGATTAAATTAACGAATATTAAATATTAAAAATAGTAGTTATGTGTTCGGATGCCATTTTAAGAGCTGCCCTGATTACATAATTATTACATGATTCGTAAATCAAGCTATCGACTTGGTTCTCGCCTCCACACCACCTCTCTCAAATCGGACTTTGACCCCCTTAAAGAGCAATGCAGTGGCGGTGGTCAATTTACAACACTCAAGACTTAAATAACTGAAACAAGGAGCACAAATTTTCTCCCTCTATAAAAAGAAAAGCTCTTATAAATTAGATTGTTTTGTATCATAATACGAGAATCGCGTGACTCGTATTCTGCCTTGGCTAAAATGTCAGCAGCTCCCGTTATAAACAAACTAAGTCTGAAATTTTGAAGCCCGTCAAAAAAAAGTTAAGAGCAGCTGCACGCAAAATAGCAATCTGTGCATCAAAAACAAGAAAACGAAACTTGATACTATTGTATTAAGGCTTGATACAATAGTAGTGATACTATTGTATCAAGGCAATACAATAGTAGTGATACTATTGTATCAAGGCATCGTAGTAATACTAATACGTCACTAAGAAATTTTCCATTTAGTAAACCGACAATAAATTCGAGAAGAGTAAAATAAGAGACAGAGAAATCGAGTCAGTAGAAAATAAAACGCTTCTTTATCATACAACTTTATATTGCACCCTCACCCCCTTCAGAAACTAAAGAAAAAGGTTCACTAGACAGCTCATCAAACAATAAAATTCTCAGCTCTATTTCCTCCAAATAAAATTTAAGTTCCTAAACATGGAAACAAACGACCTTAAGATGAAAATCTAGCTCCTCCATTTGAATATTATTTTCCTCAAAGAAAAAATAATTTTCTGAATTCTCTGAATTTTCTTCAAAAGGCAAATAATACTACTCAAGGTTTCAAATATTTCCAGTTCACGTTCCTCAAAAAACCCCTCCTGAAGTTACATCAAATATTAGTACATGAGAATATAAGAATTATATGAGAATAATATTATAAGAGTTTCATTTACGGATCAATAGTGAGAATAACCTTCAAAAACAAGAAGATATTTTACCGCAAATGTTTGTGTACAATTATTTATGCAATTGTATTTTATAGATTTCTTTATTTGTAGAACAGAAAAAATTATAATGAAATGAGCGACCACCCTTGCCTCAATAAAATAATCGAATAAAATACTCAATTATTCTAAACTTGTTCAATTGAAAATATAACATGCGTCACATTCAGGGCGAATGTAACAGAATAACTTCGCAATGCCATTATTCTTCTTAGCTAGGTGAAATTGGACGATTTCTAGGAAATCTCATTTTTAAGAGAAAAAGGAAAACCAACGTAGCTAAGAAAATCATGATTTAAAACAAACAAACGTTTCGGATCATAAAAAATCCATCCTCAGTGTTCTGAAAAGCAACAAGTCAAAGTATTAAAAACAATTTCTAACTAAACCAACAGATAAAATATTGACATAAAAAAAAGACAAAGAAAAGACAATAGTAAAACAAAACCTATGAACCATTTTAACAATCAAAAGAAAGTTTGACCGCCGTGTCACATTCATTTATTGACGGACGGTTTTTTCTACTCTTCTTAGCTACACATGAATTTAAAACACGAGGCAAAACTATTTGTGAAGAAAGAAATACTCATTTTTACTGTTGAGTGTACGCATTAGATCCATATCTGTACAAATATCAAGACAATTATTTCCTTCAAATCATTTTGTATGGCTGCAGAGTAGTAATATTCTTCCATAGTTTGAAAACCTTCTCAAGATGGAGCAAAATTAGAAACGGCCTCTTGAGAATTTAATTCAAAGTTTTTCATGCTGCTCCGTTTATTGTTGATCCTCGTTCTAAGTTCCAAACGTTTCCACTTTCTCTCTGATTGACTAATCATAAATTAGTTTTAGCCTCCCTTTACAAAAACAAAGATGTTCAAAGAGAGGAAGAATGAAGGAATCATTTAGTATGGAGGTAAAGGGAACGCGGAATCTGTGCACAAAGGCTGTTCACGCTAAGGATCCCGCGCGCATAGAAAGAGGAAGATAAGAAGGAAGCGAAACAAAATTAAAGTTGAAGAAGAAAGTCAGAGGTGCTGAAAAACAGGACAGTAGTGAACCAGAAAAAGATGGTCCTTAACAAAACAAAACAAAATTTATTTTAACAAAAAGAAGGCCTACCTAACTCTCAGCTCAGGTCCTACTTTCTGTCTAATAAGATTGATGTTTGATACGGTTTGTGTGAACGCTCTAAACCAATTCAATTGCATTTAGTGAAAAATACGTGCTTGTCTACGAACTTGCACGCGTAGATTTAGTCGAAGCAGATTTTCCACAGTGTGACATACATGAGATGGTGTATTTCCAACGATGTAAGTAGAGTTTTAAATATCTCGCAGATCACATACTTGAACTATTCAAACTGCTTGTTGCAGTCAAGAGATATGGAAGCTCCTCGACGTGTTGAGAAGCACGCAACACTTCAGACAAACATTTGACACCTTTGCAGAAGGAATTCTCTCTCCTTTCCTTCTTGGCAGTAAAATAAATGCTCTTGTCCCGACCTTGGACCTTATTCCTCTACGCTTGCGATGGAGATTGAAGTTTGTTTCGTCTGTTCAGATTGAGTGTGGAACCTGTGGATTTTTTGTCGAAAAATTTAGCTATGTGCATTGATCTTTTCACCTAATTTTCTTCGGTTAATTACAGTTCTTGCACCGTTGACTATGAACAACTGTCCATTCAAACAATTTTTATTTATACTGCCACATTTAGTTGGAAGGTATTTGAGCAGTGAACCTCCCGATGCTACAATGCAATGGAAGGATTCGCTAAAACAGCAGATGCTATTCAAGTCTTGATTTCGTCAGTCATCCTGAATTTACGGCCGCCTTTCTTCAGGGAAATACGACTTTTATTCTACGATTATTTAAATGCTGCTATAGTGTTCACTGATAAAGTTCTTGCGACTGCATACAAATCATCCTTTCTGCCAAAGGCGTCAAAAATTGTATTTTTTAAATAATTTTCGTCGATCTAGCAACACTTCGTTCGTGCATTGGTGATGTGCTCTTCAAAATCATAAGTGAAAAAGTTTGAAATTTCTGATGAATATAGTTGCAATTGTGCACCGTACATAACTTAGGTATATAGATAGTAGAATTATAAATGTACAGCACATATGGATACCATTCTAATTCATTGCATGGATCATAATCAATCTTACGAATGAGGTTTTTTGAACTTGATGTTCAACTACATCAACTTGATTTTCACTTTGGAGAACACGATTTTACCTTCAAAAATTTACAGATCGCCAATTGGAGTAACTGGATTTTTATTTAAGGAACAGAATTTCCAAGTGAAAAGAAGTGATTTTCACTTTGAGATAATTGAAACGCATTTGAAGGGACTTAGCTTTCATTCATTCAAGCCTCTTTCAACAGGAACCTCACCTTCAGAGGTAATTAGTATATTTCCCTTCGAAAATACGAGTTTCAGTCCAAGGAAATTAATTTATACCTGGAGGAACTTGAGTTTCAATTGAAGGAATAAGAAACGAGCCTGCTTTGTAATACAGTCCTGTGCTTGTACTGATCACTTCAGACGTCATGAAGAATGTGTAACGTTGCGTTTCAAAGGATAGTCATACCATGAAGAACCTTCTGAATGGACGATTCTAACGAAAAAAAAAATTAGCATTGAAAGATTTACTCAGAATGTGAGTTGAAAAAAAAATTTCGCCCATGTTGAGGCCGAATTTTCGTACAATTAACGTTAATTTTACAGTATACGCTAATGTGTACTTGAATTTTCAAAGCTAAGTTTAATCATCTTGACAACCTAACGGTATTCCATCAATCGGCATGTACACATTACTATTTTGCAAGACGGAAGCAATAAACTTTCCTTACAGCAGAGTTTTGGTCCAAGTGTTTTCAGGCGAATATTCCTATTACTTCTCTAGTAATAGACCAAACTTATCACAACAGCGCACCTTCATGACTTCAACTGAGTACACTGAAGTCATAGAATTGCTGTTTGAATTAAATACACAAAAAGAAAACAAGAAGGTCGAGAAGGAATGCTGCAAGAAGGTTATAACATGCTCGGCTCCATATCAGCTAGTTGAACAACAATATGCTAAAGCTAAACTTCAAAAACCTAACAGGAGACGCGTATAAAAACATACCGGGGAAAGCTGGTGCAGCGTTGTCGAGGTCAGGGTCAGGCACACTGAAGATGCAACGCGAAGCAATATAGCACAGAAACAAAACAGAGTTGTAAGCCAAAATTATGAAATGACCGTGGTTACTACTCACAAAACTTTATCCACAGTACATACCGAAAAAAAATTTATTTGATGAACTGCAATCCCACGAAACAGGATTTTAGCTCTAGGATGTTCTTTTTTCTGAAGAAAATTAATTTCAACTAGCACATTCAAGTACCATAAGAATGCAGTTTTTTCAAACAGCTAAACTAAAGTAGCTTTAGAATGAGCCACTAGATGAAACTGTTACGAAACACTCGTCTCTAAAACAGTGCATGTCTAGATATTCTGTCGACAAAATGTCCATCGCATTTCGAATACCATGAATTGAAAATTCACGCACTTGCAAAAACAGTTGCATTCCACAGTTTTTGAGCTCAACAAAAAGCACAGCAAAAAAAATTCACAACAGAAAACAGTTTCAGATTGTTTTCGACAACACACTCGCACAAATGCGATATAGGAGATTTAGTATTGGGACGCTACGCTGCTTCATAAGTACGAATATGAAACAATGCGTCTGGTCTTGAAATTACACCTCACGGTCAGCGATCACCACTAAACTGATGATGTAAGAATAATACGAAGTACAATGATTCATCACTGGACGACTTGTGTAGGCACGACACCGGTAAGTACTCCTACTTAACGGGTATGTTTTACGATGGTCAACATTAAAGTACCACGTCATCCCACTTTGAAAATTGCGGTAGTTTATGAGTCACTTGTAAGGGCGCTGAATGCAACGAATTAATTCATTGAAACTGCACAGTCAACCACTTAGTGGGACTAGCAATCAAAATATTGACGGCTTGGAATACCTGGAGTTACTCCAGTGAAAGTGAAGCAAAATATCAGACTTGCGGAAACTAGAACGTAGTTTTAACTCAATGTTCCGAACATGAAACTTTCGTTGCTAAACACACACCATCAACACCCGAGAAATGCACTCCAAGTTCAACAAAAGCACATTAAGAGCGGAATGTTTCGAGTATCTAGGCGCAGGAAAAGGAGCAACAGGGCAGACGGACGAGGAGGGAGGCGACGTGGGAAGGAAGGACACCAGAGCAGGACGGTACGGGAGTTGGCCGTCGCAGGCGCACTGGAGGCGGCGGCCTGAAGGACAGCGTCGCTTCACACAAACACACGTGGTGGGAGGGACAACGCCGCAGGGGCACACGGGTACACCCAACTTCCAACATCGCTACCCAATATTTATAACGAGTCACGGGGCACTAAGCTTCACATGTCATTTTTACTACATAACTTTTCCATATCAAAGAATAGTTCGGGGCGCGCGTTGTTGTGCAAAATGAAAATCTGAGTTTAGAGGTCCCAAGCAGACTACAATTCCAAGAACTTAAGAGAAACACTGAAATTCATTCTCCTTTAGATACGACGAGAATTCATCTAATAATTAAACACGCATTCAACACTCAAAGAACCTCGTCAGTTTTGTACCAACAAACAGTGCAACAACTGCATGGTGCAAGTGACGATTATGCTGCATAAATGTAAAAAAAATTACATAGCACGATCTAATTGAACAGTAAATGGTGCAGGTCATTGAAACTGCACAATTTCAATGTTGACCATCGTTACTTTAATGTTGACCATCGTTAAACATACCCGTTAAGTAGGAGTACTTGCCGGTGTCGTGCCTACACAAGTCGTTCAGTGATGAATCATTGTACTTCGTGTTATTCCACAGGTAAATGAATCCACAGGTAAAAAATTATACTATGTAAAGTTACGATAAAGAACAAATCAGCCGTTTTGTTTCATAAACCCGTTCTCTATCGTAATTTCAAACCATTAATCGCTGTTTGTACTTCCCATTAGATTTATTTTAGAATGAGAAAAGTAGCACACTGAGCTTCCACCTATATCGTCACGCCTACCGCCCAGCCTCAGCCAAACTCAATCGTTTTTACACCACGGTAAAATGATGAATGAAACAGAGAGTAAAATTTATTTTTCATGGCTGAAGAGTACCAACATTTTGTCCCTACATTTTCTTTAAAAAGTCACATTTTCTTGCCCTCATTGGTTCAATTATATGAGTAATGGTGGACTAGATGACGAAGCACGAAGAAAAATTGTCGCTTAGAATTATTTTCAGCAAGATCGATTTGCCCACATATCGATGAAAACACTTTCTCAAGTGTAAGAAATTAAATTAGAATTAGCAAAATAATTGAGCGACTATTTGCATAATCTCTAACCAACGAAAAACGAAATCACAAACGAGTTAAATCGTATTCGGTGAAACAGAAAGTAGGCATTTAGAAGTTGATCATTTAGAAAATGTTAACGACATTAAGAAAAGGAGAACCATGTATAAAAGGAATAATTTACTAGCAAGCGTTTAAGAATATTTCCTCATTACATAACCAGCGCTGTAACAAAAATACGTTAAATCTGAATTGAAACACAAATATACAAAACCTAATAACCTTTCAAAACAAAATCTCACAAATACCACAATAACTTCCAAGCCAAATCCATACTCTCTCATGCACGATAATCGAATCATTCACACGGCAATCAAATTTGAATCGACATGAATGTGCAATATCTAGTTTCAATGCACTTTGATCGAGACTTTTCTTTACTTTGGACAGAAAAGAATGAAGATTCTAGAACATCGAAGTCAAGTTCATCTTTATCATTGCAAAGTGCAAAGAAATTGGAATCTTAGAAAAGGTGATCTGAATTATTGGAATGGTCTCGAATTGCAGCTAACTGAAATGGAGATGCAGATGGACAGTTCATTTTGTGGGGAAATTCCGAAGTTGGCTGAGACAAGAATTGTTGAATAGTTGCAATCCCAACATACATCTGTAGGCACTGATAAAGGTACACACAACCACTACGCAGGTATTCATCAAGTCGTCCTTTCCAACGCTAAAATGATGAAGCCAATTTTAAATTATTTGAATAAAAGAAGAAAAACTAGTGTGGATCCTTATCCACACAATCTTTATTTTATCTTTGACTCTTCGTTTGATGGTGTATGCGAGATTTTTAAGAAATCGACATAATACTAACATCACACCCGACCGTTAACTCGATCAAGGAGACACGCTCCAGTGCGGACGATTTACTGCAGAACTAACGCGGCCACGACGCAATTGATGGGCGCGCTACGCCAAAAAGCGTAGTGAGACGTTTTCTACTTAAAATTTCATGCAGTTTTCAAGTCGGCAGTAGCAGTTAATGGTCAGAAAATCCGCGCAGGGTGAAAGCATCGGACTGATGGCCGCTTTCGACCTTTTCACGATAATATTTAGAAAAAAAACAAGCAGTAAGATATTAACTTAGATTGTTCGTGAGTTTATGCTCCCCTAACCACAACGCCATTTCCAAAAGAAATTATTTGAAGAAACAGGAGATCTATGCACAAGGTGTGTGCCCACACCCTGCACATTGAAACAGCAGCATAAAAAAAGTAACAGGTGCTAAAAAGTGAACTATAAATCAATCCAATACGCATTTTTTCATACACGTGTATTTAGTAACAGCGTCTTACACAAGATGGAAAGAAAGCAGAAAAAACTCAACCGTGAGCAGTAAAAGTGAAATATTACAGGGAAATGATACCTCCTATCTGTGCGAGATTGCCGAGGAATACTGGTTGACATCTACTCATGATGGTGGGCATATCAATCAAATTCTACCAAAGCAAGCAACACGTGTACATGGTAGCCCAGCGTGGTACAAGCAAGAATACATGTCTCAGTAATGACACAACGCTAAGTTCAGCACTGTGCTACAGTAAAATTGTGAGACAAATTTTAAAATGCCCCCACATCTCTTTCGTGGATACGAGTTGTAACAAATATCCATGTTACAAAGAATATTTCATAAAACTAATTCATACCAGCAACCTGAGCCACAGGGTCACATCTGTTCCAGTACACCTAAAAAACTCCAATTATCTTGCATGTTTAAATGCTTGTTCGCTTATTTTCCTTTTTTGCTTACTTGTTACCATTCACTCTGATTTCAGCAGTAACATGGGGAAGTTTTATCATCTATCTTTCCTTAGTAAGGTCTGAAAAAATTCAACTTCGTTTTCGTACTGCATATAATTCAAGCCTTTCACTGTCCTACAAGGAAAATTCACGTTCTTTCCAGTCCAACTATATCTATCCAATTTGCTGTTTAGCGGAGACAGCCGCTACAAATGTTGATCTTACTCGAAATATTTCCCGTTGTTTATCCAGCAGATGAGATAGACTTTGAGTTCGATAAGTATCCCTAGTTACAACGAAGGTGTTTTAAGAGAGGAAGAATGAAGGCACCATCTAATATGGAGTTAATGGAACGCGGAATATATGCCCAAGGCGCGTTTCCCCACTAGATCCGCTGCCCAAAGAAACAGTAAGTTAAGAAGGAAGGTTATGAAACAAGATAAAAGTTGAAGAAAATCAGAGGTGCTGATTAAAGAACAGCAGTGAACCAAGAAAAATATTGTTCGTAACACAACAAAAATCTATTCTATTTGAATACAAGGCTTTCATAACCTTCAGCTCAGGATCGCAGATCTTTCTGCTCAGAGCGTCAATTCCGATCAATCCTACTGTTAATTGTATCCCTCTGAGGGACGTTTCTCTAGCGAGTTTTCAAGCGAAATACTTTCAGAAGAAATAGAATTTTTTACCTTGGCAAAAGTATAATCATCAACCAATAGCAAGGTTATAAATAAGATAAATCATCAAACCTGACCAAACGTAATACGGTTCGTCTAGTAACTTTATTTAAGATGAAAATTTCAGAATTCGTAATATGAATGACAAATTAAATGGAAAATATTTTTCATCCTTGACGAAAAGTTGAGTCAGGTATGAGCGTACGATCATATTTCACAAAAAATTTTTGAAATCACCAATCAACACATTCGACATCGGTGAGTACGACATACACCTCGCTAACTTGATGGAGAAGCGCAGCTTGTTAGCTGTGAGTTGATGTGTCCATCCCACTGTCACATTCAATGACTTGGGATCTAAACATAAGGCGATGACTGCAGATTTAATATCAAATTGCAATTCATTTATTTGATTTGAATTATTTAGAAAGTTAAAACAACCACGGAGAAATCAAGAGATGCAGTGATACACAATTTAAATGTTCATTTAAAAACTGTTTACACAATGAATTACAACCCCTTAAAAAAGGCGCGCCCTATTGACGGCTCGTATCCACTCGTAAGCACAAGAGAACCGAGGAACACCAGCACTCCGACTGGAGAAGCAAAGGAGCCAGGAAGCGAGGCGGAGGACGCGCTCGCCAAGGGCACGGGCGTGGGCACCGCAGCCGCAACACGGCCGTCACCGAGGGGGGCCTGCGTTCCCTCTCACTCCTTACACGAGAGATAAAAACCGCAGCGCTAACCTAACTCACGAACCATACTAAAATAATTACTTCAAATGCCAAATCACTAAAAGATTGAAAGAACAAAACTTCGTCAGAAGCGAACCTTTCCACACAGAAGGGAAAATAGATGCACCAATTTCAAGTGATATCGAATGTTCCTAAGACAAACAGCCAAAATGCGTTTCCGTAAGAAGGCAAAGCAAATGGCATGCCACCAAGCGAGAGACTCGAGAGGGTCTGCGCCACTTGAGCGCAAGCTCAACACGTGAACAAATACGAGTAACAGAGCAGATACGCGATGAGTAAACTCGCTATAAAGAAACACTGCACACACCACGCCGTTAACAATGCCAAAAAAGTATCTGTTAAAAATTTCGAACAATGGTGCTAAGGATTCAGCATGATCGAGTGACGGAAAAATGATAGACGGTGATCAATAAATGTAACCTCCAAGAGCACATCACGTGTACCGCAGCTGAAGCATGCACGGAGAGCAGCAGCAGCAGCAAACCAACAATGAAGTTACTATTATGAGGTCCAATGCTGTACACATCGGAGCGCTTCGCCTAGCTGATCAGCACTACAGGCAAAATCCGGGCACAAAATTCTTGACGTGGAAACGCCAGGCATCCACACGAGTAAGTTTACCATACATGCTATTACTACACCGCTATAGACGATAGACTAAAGCGCTCCACTATAGATCATAGATGCCACATTAGTCACAAGAATCTAGCGATGGTGATGAAGTTCCTTTAACTCGTTCGTTCGGTAATTAAAGATGCTACATTGGTTCAGTAAGTCAACACACTTACCTTGATTTGACCACTTGCAGAACATTGATTCTGTAAAAATCTTTCTGAAAGATTCTCAAACACTACAGTTAAACATTTCCAAACGAATCAGGAATAACATTTCAAAGCCTCTATATTCCGTCCTATTCTGTCAAAATGAAAGAAGAAAAGTAACACAAGCAAATGTTGATTAGATTAGATGTCAGTTTAAGCCTCTCTAACCCCAACATAGGCGTGCCAAAGAGAGGAAGGTGGAAGACTTCATTTAGTATGGAGTTGAGGGAACGTAGAATCTATGCACAGTAAGTTGAGAAAGAAGTTCATGAAACAAGATAAAAAACGAAGAAAAAAATAGTGGGTGCTGAAAAACAGAACACCAATGAACCGAAAAAAGATGGAGCATAACAAAAAAATATTCTATCTCAACAAAAGGAAGACCTATCTAACCATTTGCTCAGGACCTCACATATTCCTTAAGGGAGCGCTAATGCCCCTGAGGAAAACACTAGCACATGTGTTCTTAGAACACTACCATTACCATTTACACCTCCTCCACCATTGCAGAAAGTAGCGAGAAAAAGGTATCAGAAAAAAAAAGCACGACAAATCTGAGGTCTCCAACTTCATGAGTCGACACCAATGCGTCATAAATACACTCGAGTAAAAATCGCTGAGAATGAGTAGGGACCCTTGATTTGACAGTCGTTCGTTCATACCTTCGGGACCGCTAGAATTGTAACATTCAATTTCCTCTGAGATGAAGTCAACGCCGTTTACAGACGACGTGCTACTGCTACCCATGCAAAAATGACTGAATTTTCTCTCGCCCGGAGAATTAGGTATGGACATTCGCCGTTATCCCTCTCCCTCAATGGTACTAGTCATATTTCATATCAGTAGTTTAGAAAGTCGAAAAATTTCCCATTAAGTATAAATTAAAGTGATATTTGGCAAACGTTTTCAATATAAGCAGAGAGATCAGTTACTGCGATAATTTAAGAAAAAATACAAGCAGCAGTGGAAAGAAAGGCAGACAGATCGACAGCAGTGGAATGAGATGCAGCAGCACCAACAGCAGTAGAATGAGATGCAGCAGCACCAACAGCAGTAAAATGAGAGGCAGCAGCACTAACAGCATTGGGATGAGAGGCGGCAGCAGCAGTACCAATAGCAGTGGGATGAAAGGTATCAGTAACAATTGCAGCAGTGGGATGAGAGACAGCAGCAGCAACAATTGCAGCAGTGGGATGAGAGACAGCAGCAGCAACAATTGCAGCAGTGGGATGAGAGACAGTAGCAGCAACAATTGCAGCAGTGGGATGAGAGACAGCAGCAGCAGCAGCAGCATCATGGGATGAGAGGAGGCAGAAGCAGCAGCAGCAACACCCGCACAATGGCAGCTGATGAAGTCGAGAGCTCCACAATGAACAAGATGGCGGCGGCGGATGAGAGGAGCACCAGCCCGACAACATCCGTCAGGGGAGCGGCCGCAACATCCAGGCGCCGCGTGCTCCACAGACGCAAGCGTTCCAGTCTGGCATGCTGGCGGCTCTCGCGCCGCGCGGCCAATTCACACTGGAGCAGTGCAAGCGGCAAGTTAGCGAGGTCGCACTTGTGACCGCCACATCAACCTCAGAGCGAAATTTCACGGCTAAATGATCTACGGTACTGTTCTTTCTTCAACGCGTTGTGGCTGCAACATTTATGCACATTCGATTCCTATGCAGGACTTTTGGAGCCAATATTTGAACACGGAAGATGTGCTTTACACACTAACATGTGTCGCTAAGTATGAGACCGCAAATGGTGTTTCTTGAGCTAGAAATGTAATGAACTCATTAATTATATGAGGGAATATTTTCAAACGGAAAGAAACAATGCCAACTAGTATTATAGTGTTTGAATACACTAGCATTATTGTGCTGAAATTGGGGTGGTACGTAGAGTATTAGCATACAGAATTCCTTTGTCCTAACTCCAAATAAGAAAATTTAACAACGCACATCCCTCTAATACTGGTTGAGTTAACGTTACTTAACATCAGTAGTAATTTTTAGCATATCTCGATTATTTACTTGAAACAGCATTTCGATCAATTTGTGTGAGCATAAACTAGTTTTTTCGCCACTCATCATAGTTATTTTACGATAGGTGGCGCGTTAGACAAAGAAGGAAGTTAAAAAGTGGAACGACCGCACTTCGAAAACTAAAACTATACGAAGAATTAAATGTAAATTATCGAGTAAACAATTCCGTGAACGTATTACTCAAAACTTCGCTCAAAGGCGAGATCTACATGGTCTATGAGTAAAATTATTCCTTTCACTCCCCAACTGAAACGGTTTCTCATTTCTCCCTGAATGTCCTCTTTGTGATAACTCAATACACTTTCCTACGCTCTCTACCACAAATGTACGAATTAAATGGAAAGAAGCTCATCTGAGAGGAGTAACAAAATTTGTTCGCGATTTTGAAAATGAAAAACACCCGACATATAGTAAAACCATAATCAAATCAACCAATACACTCACTCGAGTCCATCAACCAAGTGTGATGGTATCCCCAGCCCAGTAGCAAGTACATTTCGTCAAATTCGCTTCAGCGTAAGGGAATGACATTTCACAACCAACATGCTCAGACTGAGGCAAGAGTTGATCAAAGCGAGCAGCGGGCTCTGACCGCTTACGATTTAAGCTTGTCAACTTTCAAAGAGAAAATGGGGTTTTACGCAAATGTGCAATATTTTTGAGGAGCTAAAACCAGCTCGCAGAATATCAATGGAATGCGCGAATAATTCAGAAACATAGAACTATATACATACACAAGTGAACATCCACAGAGGACAAGAGGAGAATGAGAATCAACAGACCACAAGAGAGCCAGAGGAACAGACACAGGCCAGCAGCAGACGGCTATGCGCGCACCCCCGTCCCTCCAGTAATGAAGGCCCCGTGCATGTAAGAGCTTAATAAGCCCTTGTTGGGCACTCCTCTCATCGCGCCCCTTTTCACGCTCACGCCGCACGGCAGAGGCATCCGCACGCTCCGGTCCACCTATAGCCTGGTTGCCTCTCCCGCCACACGATACTGTCACTCTCACAGGTACCTATAGAAAACCACCGTTGTTGCTCCATCTCTCCTCAACTGTCAGTTAGCCCGCAATATTGGAGGTCTCAGATGATTGCTTCAAGTTTTTGAATAGAATAAAGATTTCGAGCAAGCGCAAACAAAAAGAGTAAAGACTGTGAAAGGGATACAATTTTTTCTCACGTTACACTATCATTCTAATGAAGAAGTTGTTCACAATTTTTAAATCGCACTCTCCTACATGTATACAAAACATACTCAACACCTGAGTTAAGAAAAAGATAAGCATCATAACGTTTTTCTTGAATGACACAACGAACAATTCCGCGCATGTTTTTCCGAGCTCGGCGCTGAGAAATTTTCTAAATACCTTGTATTTATCGTCTTATGGCTTTAGTTTTCATTTCAAAACTCCTCAATACTGACGCGAGCCATTGACACCGCTTGTTGATCTCTAGCGCCAGCAATCAACAGCAACGCGCCCTTCCATCTTTTTGGCCTCTATTTCCCCTCGAGAAATGATGAAAGGCGTTATGAAAACTTGTTACAGCAGAAAATTCTCTTCCACGCTATTCACATCGTGTCATAAGGGTCAGACAATTTTTTGGTGTTCTGCGATTGAAATATATAAAATTTACGCTCATAATCCAATCCTGTCACGTCAATAAATACAGTAGAGCACCAGCCATGCGCATCATAAAACCTTCTTATTTTCAGTCTTGAAGGTTGGTATTAGGTACATTTGCAATCATGTTATATTCATGTAGTGCATTAAAGCCTCCGAATCCAAGCGAACGAACATCCAAAACTACTTGAGCTCTTAAACTTATCTATTTATTTGAGCCATTTTGAGCAAATAAACTATTGATATCCACTTTAGGAGACTTAAAAACGTGTTTTTACAAATTCTACACCTTGACATCTTTCTTGTATGATACGAGCACACGTAACCCACATTCTTGTTAGAAGAATTATTATTCGTACATTCCAGCCTTTTTACCCACACAATTATACATGCACGAGATTTTACTCAAAGCACCGTCCGACATTCCTCAAAACCGAAGGTGCACCGTCCTCAAATTCCTCAATTACGATTGGACTTACAAGGAAGAAATTCAATCAATAAATTTAGCGCTGAAACGACCCTACTCATTCGCTCTACAAGATCAAATGGATACCAAAGGAAGGAGCAAGTGCCGCGCAAGAAAGTCGCATTAGAATGGAGCTACACAAGCACCAGCAGCAGCAGCTGTCGCACAACCCACATTGACAGGCCCATGAGAGGAGGGCAAACACTGACACACCGAGCACTTCAGCGCCCCGTTATCTGCGCCCTTCTTCACAGCTCAGCTAAAAACTGTGACGAGAATAAGAAGATTGCTGCTTCCACTGACTTGAGGATCACAACGGAAAATATGCGAATCGCTTCTAGGTTAAGCTGATTTGTACAGTTTGACTTGATTTCGGTATTGCAAGAGTAAATGCACTAATTTTTTATGAAGCTGCAAGCATGAAAAATAACGAAAGCATTATGCAAATTCATTAAAACTCCGAGAAATGAGAGGAAATCGCGCACGGAAGTTAAAAAAAAATTAATTGTTTAACAACACTGAAAGTATGAAACGAACTAGACAGAAAGGTGGGTATCAAGAAACCTAAGTATGTTGACCCGAGAACAATACACACGGCAGGTGGTGCACCATCACGATAAGAGGACAAATAATATCACATTTTTCGAAAATGATTAAAAATGACACCTAAGAAGCAGATTTATTGAAAGCACAAAAATAAAAGGAAAATCACACACCTGGCTTCCATTTCTCATTATATGGTTATTTTAACAGAGGCGTAATGCTGTTCTGGTGACTGAAAAAAAACGCTAAGATACTGAAAAGTTTCAGTTAGGCAGATTGAAGATCTACCCAGGTTTGTGTTCTGCGGCAAAATCAAAGGCATTCTACTATGTACACAATAAAACAACCTATGTTGCTCCGAGGTGTGATTAGGCACACACCAAATTTCCACTGCAAAGCTAAGCCAAAACTCTCATATATGTGTGATACCCAACACAAAATCGTATGGACATCAAAAAAGTTATCTAAAAGTGTTACGTTGGAAGTGATGTTTCTTTGCAAGACTTGAACAATAAATTGTTAAAGTGAAATGAGAATTTTTAATTTATCTATTACCTTTACCTTACTTTGTTAAATTATTTATTATCTTTACCTTACTATGTTAATTTATTTATTATCTTTACCTTACTATGTTAATTTATTTGAGGGCATGTACTATAAAGTGGCAAAAAATACTAGGCTGTATAAAAAATTAATCGTTGGCCGGTTAACTACGAAAATAGGGGACATTCTAAAAATAAATACTGCATATTTTTTCAAATGCGAGAAATCTCAATTTAATCGATGATGAATTAGTGAAATACTTATGCTTTCCACAAGAAAAAACTCGACCAGGCTCGTCAGTGCACGGATGGAAATGGTAAAGAAAACACATATTACTTACAAATTTTACGACAGAACTCAAAACACAGAATGCGTCAACCATAGAAGTGAATGAATTCTGAACTATTCGAAAGATGCTACAATAACAGTGCTCTAAGAAATGCGCACTGAAATAACGGCCAAGTGAAGCTCAGAATTAAAATCAGTGACATTTACAGGACATCGATTTACCTAACGTGTTGATCACTTTTGCGACAAGACTACGAAAAATTGAGCAATTTGCTCCACCTAACTTGCAACTGATACCCACACAAACTCCCGCAGAAGTATTTCAGACATATGGCGAATAGCCAACGGCACTCTTGAAGTGGCACTCAACGGCACACACAATCAAAAAAATCGCATACAATCGAGAGCTGATTTGTACACACACAAACACTCACGCTTATTTCCTCAGAAAATATAAAATTTCAAGTAAAATCAACGTGGTGAATTAGCAATTGAATTCTACACCTTTCGGTCAATCAGACCGCATCACCTCGATTCACCATTTCCTCACAGCCAACAGCGCAGTCAATAGCGTATTCAGCAGCAAAATTGCTTCAGCTCTGTGCTCAAAGTCATCCTAGTCAACTCAGCTGTCAGGCGAGTTATTTTCCTCTCCGCTCAATGGATTGCAACAGCTCATCTGCCTCAGCTTCGTGCAGAATGTTATTGTAGTGGATTCATAATTAAAGGGCGTCTATTTCGTCGACTGAAGTGCATGAGGAGTAATTTGTCAAGCAAGCTTGGTCAAGTACTCAAGTTTAGTCGCCTCAGCTCCGTGATGTTCAACAACTCAGTTGCCTTAATTCGATCAAGCTCAAAACCTATGAACGTGAGCGTCATAAGCCAGTAAAATGACGAGTTCCTTGTTACGACGGTGGCAGCAACACATGAAGAACAATACAATTAGAAGAACTTATGATCACCAACCATGAAGTCCTGCCGTCATTTAGCACCAGACACTCTACAACGCAGAGACATGATCAAAATCAAGTGTTCGGTTTTGAATTAAAAAACTTGAAAGCTCCTTAGGTCGCTAACTGTTTGGAGCTTTACCGCCACTGCCAAGCAAAGGTGAATAGCAACACAAATGCATCTCCGGAAGGCAATATGAGCAAATTGACGTAAGTACGTCCCACTAGCAACCTCAAGAATTGCACCTATTAATTGGATCATTTTCTCAAATAGTAATATTATTCGTTCAATTAATTCGATGTCCCCCATGTTTACCGACCCTCCGTTTACGCCTCGTCGAGACGATCGAGCTGCGCAAGAGGGTCTCTGGCAAAAAAATCAGAACTTTATTGAATTTCAGGTAGCAATGAACTGTAGTTCAACTCATCCACATGTTTAATGATGACAACCAAGCAAATCACGCGAATCAGATTAAGGAGAGATAATAGTTCTAACCAAGGCAATAAAACTAATATTCATAAGGCATTGCAACGGACATTTCACAAAGGGGGTAATATCCCGGTCTCTTTATTTTCAAGAGTTTACAATAGATTACGGCAATTGAAATGAGTCGAGTTGTCCACACAGGGTTGCTATACGCAAGTCTCACGCCGTCAAACACTGATCAGGGATGGGCACCAGAAAAGAACTGGAGGAAAAATAACAGCAATAGCCACAGTCATCGACCTCCCCAATCCTACGAGATGACTCAGTTTCAATTCACTACGCTCGAACGCACACAAACCCGACAGATCGCTAACAAGCATCATACATGCCACCGAAACTACGCATTCATCACTACTTCAGAGCGACATCGCCGCACCGGCAAGCATAAGCACGCACCATACGCCCGCCTCAGCTCTATTTGTCCAGTCGCCGCGGAGGCACAAACAAGCGGCCCGTTACAGCGAGCCAGAGAAGATCCAGCGTATGTTTAGTAATCGACACCGAATTACTAAATCAACATCAAAAGTGAAACGTTCCTGGGCAAACAGGCTCTGGCTGGCGAGGAATGCGGACCAGCCTACGCTGAATGCTAAGGTTCGTGTGTAGACTCCGGCACACCGACAGCACCGCACCTTGGATAAGCCCGATAAATGCCTATCAACGTCTAATATTTTTTTAGCACAAAAACATAGGATATTACGAGTACTGTGATCACTCGCAATCATCTAATAGGTGAACACAGAACTTTTACTAAAACGCACAATTCGTATTGAAACCTTGAATAATATACCGAGCACATTAGGTAGCAATCATGTAACAGAAAACCATAAAGATTCACAGTTAAACAGTAACTTAAATTAAACGTCAACTTAATTTGACAATATAATAACTGTCTTCAAGGTTTAAAAATTAAGCTGGTAATTATACTTCACCAATCATCACGAAAACAATAACAATAGAAAATGTGAAAGATCCCATGCAGCGTGGAACACAGTGGAATGCCATCAAGCAGATGGTTTCTGTCTTGTTACAAGTAAAAAAAATTATACTTCACGATTTTGTGCTGGTGGAGACAAACAGTCAGTTCCTCGATTGACTGAATTCAATATTTGACTTTTTTGACACTCTTAATTAATTCTTCGCTTCCATGCCATTTCCCAAGTATTTCCTTCTTATAAATTTTCTATCCCCATTGAGACACAACCAAATAAAATCTCGAGGTGGCACAGTTCCGTTCTGGTCTCACTGTACACTGTGGCAAGAGAACCGGCGGGGAGAATCTAGATCTCCAAATCAACTTTCTGATGCAGCACTTGCAACACAAAAGATACAGGACGGAAGAGATAAGTGAAGCTTTCAATACATTAAATTCTTTTAAGATAAATTAACAGCGAGAAATAGGAAGAAAAGAACCTGGACACCCAATCAAAATTGAGACGAAAAAACAGAAGCAAGCCGACATCGTTCCCAGCTCGGTCATATATAAGTTGGATTACCGTGCTTCTAGGGTAGTACAGAAACTGAGTATGACCGAAGAGTTGCAGCGAGATTCCCATAGCTCTGCCAGTGTACAATAAAATAAGCAACAAAACAGAATTTAAATCACAATTCAAACAAAAAATCGGTATAGTTTTTCATAGATCAGAGCTGTAAAAGAGAACCAAGAATTTTAACACTCCACGCGACTAAAATCAAATAACTAGCATTCGACAAACCCACAAAATTTTGACGAGCTTCTACATAAACTTCAAGAGCGATAGCGTGGCTCGATCCCACGTGAAGTAAAGCGAGAGAAGCACTACAGAACGCTGACGCAAATTTCTTCATTGGCAAGCGCGGTTTCCGCTCTAGTATTCAATTGCAGCACGTAAGTATCGCTCCGTGGACGTATGATTGCTACCCGCGTGACACGATCTGTTACGAGTCTCGCAATCGCAAGGGTTGAGCTGCTTCATTTTCTCGGTGCAATACAAACTCCCGTCTCGCCTATTTAATCAATCATACGGACTCGAAAATAGCCTTCCCATTTTACGCTGAACGAGTGTAATAATGAACTTCATGATGGATCCTCAGAGTTGATACTGAAATTCTCATTTTCATTAACCACATGAAAAGGTAAACCTTAAAATGCCAAATATAAATGATTTATAAGGTGATTGACGAAAAACTTCTTAAACATCGATTAATCACGCAATATCGAAAAATATGGACGTTTTACTAGGCAATTTACTGAAAGAACACCTGCTTTGAATCTCACACTAAACGAATATTTGATGCAATCAACTGGAATCCTTCCAATAAAGCATATAGCTCGGTGCATTTGATAGGCATCAGAATAGCGACTCAAAATACTAGCTTAATCCCGCAGTACAACAGCTGAATTTTACCTTATTTGTAAGATGACTACGTTATTAATATTTTTTTTATTAGTATATAAGAAAGCTTAAACCTCCCTTTACCACGACAAAGATTTTCCAAGAGAGGAAGGAGGAAGGCACCATTTAGTATGGAGTTGAAGGAACGTGGAATCTATGCACAAGGTGAACAGAAACTAGGAAAGAAGTTTGTGAAACAAGAAAAAGTTGAAGAAGAAAGTAGTAGGTGCTGAAGAACAGAACAGCAGTGAACCGAAAAAAGATGGTCCGTAACAAAACAAAAACCTATTCTATTTCAACAAAAAGGAAGCCTACCTAACGTTTAGCTCGGGCCCTCACATAGTCCCCCTGGGGTGCTAATTCCCATAGATACAATAGTTGTATCCCCCTGAGGGGTAAGATAACAACGTATCATAATACTTCTATGTACATGGCACACATCTACAATGAAGTGTTACGTCCAGTTGATCACACAAATCTCAAGTTACACCTCTATTAATAAAGCTGTATCATGACAGTAATTGAACAGCATCAACCCTGCTCACGAATATCCCAGCATTGTATTGTAACGTGAGGATGGAAATGCCACGGTCACAACGATGATCTCGAGAGGAATTTACGTTCACGGCGGTGTGAACTAAGAAAGGACTGCCTGGGAAATGGAAGCTCCTAAAAAGAGGCAGATGAAATTTAACAGGAATCGTACCTGATATACAAATGGTGCTGTTTTGTCGTCGATTTCCACTGCACTAACACTAAATAATGATTTTGTAAATTCGAATAAAACAAAGAAATTTCCACATCCTTCAGTATTTTCAAACTTGAAATTAAGACATGACAAGTATGTACAGTTGTGCTGCAAATTATTTGGTTGTGTCAAGAATTCAATTAACTAATAGCAGTTAATTTCGCTGAATAATTTTTAAGAACATAAATTCAACAGAATACTTCACACACGCGTGTGAAGTATACCGTATCTCACACAAACGAGGAAGAGTGGAATTAGAGTAATGATCGCAAATGAGGAAACTAACACTGGTAACCAACAGCCCTGTAACAGTGAAACGAAGAAAATGTACCAAAAGCAGAACTTCACTCTGTGCTACATGCCAACTCATGTCAACACCACCCTACGATACAATTTCATGACTTACCAGCGAATAATTCTACGATTAGTTGACACTAAACATAAAGTTGCACTCTAACTAGCGACTTTCCATGTAGGCCAATATTCAGCCTACGTCGCAATTCTGAGTTGTGAATTAGTGCTTGGAACATCTTTCACTAAAACTTGAATTAAACCTAAAACTTTAACTACGGTAACAAACTCAACTTCATATTAGACCTTGAATCGAAACCAACTGGAACTGAAGAACAGATACAGCACAGTGTCCCGCTCGTAGGGATGATCATCATAACGAAGAAAAAAAGGGCACAAAGTTGGCCTAGCAAGCCGAGAAGATAGTCATGTGTAGGACAAAAAAACAGCATGGTCGGTAAAAATGTTCGTCCAAGGTCTGGGTCTGAGACTCCGCCTGCACAGAGAAAGAGACGCTCTGATTGGCAGAGCGAAGCAGGTGTACCGTGTCGTGGTTGGTGGATGATATCCTGAATAGCAATAGCATCATCAACATAACACGCTCGCACAACAAGCACCTAGTACACATTTCCCATCACCCTGCGAGAAATATGAATAATAACAGAGTCAGACGAGAGAACGGCGATCTATATGGACCAACACTTCATTATTCATGCTTTGAAAAGCAGAACTCATTGACAGACAGGGCTAGGAGGTCCTGTAACAAGCACAGCCCACAATGGAATCCCTTTTCAAGATCGCGCCTCATCCCGGGGAGATAGGCACACCAAAAACACAAATCATCCTCGTGCAACAGAGAATAGAAGCATTCCTGTGCGCTGAAGTCATCTTCGCTTTAAAGTATTATTGAAACCAACTTCAATTACAAACACCTTTTGCATCACTCAGGCATAATTCAGCGCTCCATCGCAGTTTGAATTAATATAACTTGATAGCTTGTCAAAACTAGCAAATGCGTACAATGAAACCTTCAAATCATAATACGTTACAAAATTACCCAATGGGTTATTCAAAACAATGAAATACATTTACGCTACTGACGTAGAGTATTTTTTAATCACATCAACGTGCAAGTTGAAGGATCCGCTACAAATAAACGCAAACTTCAGCCAGAATACGGTTCAATTTTTTCTGATGGCAGATGATAGGTTAATCCCCAAAATGATATGATATTGTGTAGATCCATCAAACTCTTTCTTGATAGAGTACAAGTCCTGATTCCGATTTATTAAAGAATTACTGAACGACTATAATTTGGATTCCAGCCTTAATCCCTACGCCCACAACTATATACCACTAACACCACTTCATCAAGAAGCTTCGAGTTAGGCACTTAAGTTTTTAAAAATTTACGAGTGTTTCTTTTCCATGAAAATAAGGAAAGCATTCTATTCTTCTTAACAAATATATAAATTGAACATGGAGCACGATTCCAGTCGTCTAATATCAGGCGATTGGATTTTCAAGTTATTTTACGTCTTTCTAAAGAAACATAGGTGTACCCAAGAGAGGAAAGCCCGTTCAATATGGAATGAAGGGAATCTACGCCAAGGATTGAAAGAACAAAAAATATGCAACAGAAGGATTGAAAAATTTTAACGAACAAACTAAAGATTGAAGAAGATGCCCCCAGGGTCATCTTCTTCAACCATGGTCATTTTCCCCAGGAGCGGCACTTTATTAAAAAGTAAAGAAGGGGAGATTTGACACGTTTTGTCGCGAATCTTCAAAAATATAGAGGTATGCCAAACAAAAATACATTGAAGTTAATTTACTACAAATAAATTAAAGGTGACGCAACGAATGTCCGAAGATATGTGTGAACTTATGAACTCAATTCCACGCTAATTCCTTAAAAAAAAAACTAATAGAAAACATCAAATTCTCAGGGTGATAAACTGAAGGTACTCAAAATGGGATCTCATCTGAAAAATAAGCGTGAAACCGAAGGCTTTAATCCACGGATTGACAACGAAATTAACTTGAGCAGAAAAAGTTCATAGTAAGACAGCGATGCGTGCACAACCAAGAACGTGAAAACTTTACCCTAGCAATTTTTAAATTAGAGACATAAACAGCTAGCAAAGACACGCATTCTTAAAATGTGGCACAAATACAGAGTGGTTAAATGATAAATTTTAAAATCCTCATTCTCGAGCTATTGGAACGACCAATTCGACAAAAAACATTTCCTCAGATTTGGGAAATATAGAAAGTAAAAAATTTAAGAAGATAAATTCCAAGTTGAAGAATTACGTAGTTCTCCGAAACGACACAGAATAGCAGGAAGCAATTAAAGCCTTTCAATCATGGCCTATCTACAGCATCAAATGACTGCATGGTAAAAACAAGGATGAATTATCGTTATTATCGTATCCTGTGTTAGCCTATTTCCGCTAAATAAGAATGCGATATACAAAGTTTCTCAGCGTGACAAGAATTTACCGGCGGGGCGAAACAAGGGCGTGATGTTTCAACGTCAAAGTAACACGGCCTGTGACGGTCGGCGGAACACGGAGCCAAACCGTAGCATGTGAAGCAGGTATCTGGCACAGCAACGTCAGGACACAAAGGCATTTCAGCTGCTGCATCAGAATAGGGGATAAAATCAGGAAAGCAAGGCCTAACAAATCTTCATACAAGTCTCTCAAAATCTTGTGACCTTAATGTATAAAATAATAAGAACTTTTTTTACCTGAACGTATGGGCTCCCGACAAGCGAAGACGGACATATGTGGAATACACGTCTAAGTAAGTCAGCACCAGTCAGGGTGGGAGTTCAAACATCATGAAAAAATATAATTATTATTGAATATTACCACCGAAGACGCTACACTGACCATCAGAGCATTAAGAATTTATGGACTGATTTAACATTAGAGTGCACCACAAGGGCGCAACCTCCCAGGATCTCGTTAGCACCGCTCGCTATACCGGCGAAGAGAAACATCTCGATTAGACGTAGAAGGTGAAATAAGAATGAAAAATAAAACACGGCGAAATGCTGTAGAACGTCGGTTGCAGACAGCACCTCTAATGAGAGAGAAATAAAAAAATAGAACTGAACTAACATGCCTGAACTAGAAATTGAAACTCACTCTGGACTCCTCCGAATGTTAGTGTTTTGGTGGTAGGTAAAATTACCACGCACCACAAAGAAAAGTCTTTTCCTCATTCGACCAATTGCTGTTAATCCCATTAGCCAGCCACCTTACCCTCATGACGTAAGCTGAGCAGGTATATATCCCAACATTGACGTCCTAAGGTATAAGGTCTGCGCTTTAGATTGAACCGTGACTCACGAGAAGTCCCTCAATCAAAAGAGGCATCAGCTGATGGCGATATGCGTTGAAATACGAAATAATTTTTTACCGAATTGAAC
The DNA here is from genome assembly GCA_014220935.1 of Platorchestia sp. MABIK. Classification (NCBI taxonomy): domain Eukaryota; kingdom Metazoa; phylum Arthropoda; class Malacostraca; order Amphipoda; family Talitridae; genus Platorchestia; species Platorchestia sp. MABIK. The sequence continues at coordinate 140,159 of JACJUY010000120.1, read as the reverse complement.
AGCGCCAATCGTCTATTCAAAATAAGAGACACATACTACGACTGCGGAGCAGAAAACAAAAGAAAAAATGTTGAGTTCAGTAAATGCATGTTGGCACGCAACCTGCACCGACGATCAACTAAATTCAGTGCAAAATTACTCAAAACGCACAAAAAAAAACTTGCCGTTTATGAAGTAAGAGTTGACCAATAATACTCGTAGAAAACTTCAGAAATCCGTCAGAAACACCTAAATACGGCTCACAAAGTGAAGCGCGAGCGCGGCAAAGCACAGAGCGAGGAAACGCGGGGCCGACGAGCCATGTTTGCAGAAGGCCGCTCAAGTTAAGCCTGACAAATGAAGGTCCCCAGACTTCGCGCACTCCCGCCGCTCACCATGCCCACATTTGGACAGCTTCTTCTCTATCTGGCCAGCTCGCCTCTCACAGATGGATTTTTCCCTCGTTGTAAGCCGCGTAGCTGACCTCAACTCGGTCTAACAAGCAGGAGAGTATTGCTATTCGAGAATAGATTCACTTCACAAAACAGAAATTTTACAAGTTAGAACTAGTTTTTCTGTCAAGCGGCCAATTCATGACTTGGTTGGCGGTAAGTTTGCGAGCTCCTATGGTAAAGATAATTATTTTAAATTTCACCACAAATCACACCAAGTTCTGACTTTCGTAGGATGTCCAAGAAAAATCTTCGAATAAATTCCTAAAGAAATCTCGAAACCCTCATCTTTAGTGCGTTCCATAACTTAAAAGATAAGATACAGTAATATTTCAAACGTGGGTTCAATTTTATCCATTAAAGTAAGCTTTAATAGAAGAACGACTTCTCACAATAAAGAATAATTGAACAGCCAAAAATAGCGTCTCGAGATTCGTATTTCAAGGGACTTGGTTTTTATCGTACCATAATATAGAGTAGAAAACTACAATAATCCTCTTATCGCCGGCGATCAGTCAGCAACACAACCCAAAACGAATGTCTCCCCCCAACAGCAATTCAATGACAGCTTTTGTAAAAGAAAAAGAAAGAGAGGGTACACACTGAAGTTTAAGAAGCGTTTTCAATCACAACAAGAAAATAAATTCACAGGCAACACAGTAACGAAGATGAAACTGTTAAAGCTTACAGCAATAGAACTTCACTAACAAGTAACTCAAATACAAGGATTTTTAAATACTTTGGAATAACACGCCGCTGCACAACTGTCTGAGAGTGAAGTTGCGGCAATGCTTGTAATTACAAGTTTACAACAATGAACATTTCAATCGTTGATGGTGATTCTAAGCATCTGCTTAGCTATTTACACGAACTCTTGAAGCAAGTTTTCACGACTCAACGCAAATTTACATGCCTTTCACCCCGTGCACTCAAAAAAGTTATAAAAAATAGCAAAACGATTCAGACGGACAAGAAAAATGAAGCACTTGTGAGCTGTATTATTTCATGGTGCATTCACACCTAGAATCCAACGAAACTCGCGCAATAATCGACTGTTTAAAAAATTTCAACAATGCATAAAACTAATGCAGGTTCACAATAGGCTATTACCAACGTCCTTATTTATTATTTTCAACTATTCCCTTTCCGTACTCTCAATAAGTGATTGCTGAAGTAAGAGAAAACAGTAGGCTGCCGGCATTGGAAATGAGAAAAGAAGACAATAAAAATAAAAGAGGCGAAAATTCCACAAATGTGTTGTTTTTTCTCCACGTCGTTCCAACGCAAATTTCAAATTATTCTCTCGAACATAACAAAAACAATACTATACGGTCGAGATAGACACGGCTCGGAAGTAGATGTATCTCCACTGGCGACTTCAAAATATTTTCCTCGGACAATTTCGTCAGAGAACTGGCAGAAGATGCTGGCAAATGAAGCCTCTGAGTGAACTTTTTTGGTGATGTGTGTCTCGTCTGTAACAATGTCAATTAATGGAAATACAGTCACAACTCAAAGTTAGCTAAATGCGTCCGGTGCAGCACTATAAAATTGAAGCTCAAAAGCGTTTACAGTTCAACCACAGCCAGTAACGACTTGGAACCAATCCAGTCAAGGTCTATACATTCAAAGCTTTACATTTTCAAAGGAAGTAAGCGTTAGCGTTCGTGTTAAAAAATCAGGACTCGTTTGTGTGCGATTGCGCTCTTCGAAAGTGCCGTTGGCTACTCACCGTGTGTCTGAAATATCCTTGTTAAGGTAAGCTTCAATCCACACGTATCCTGGGAAGGGACGCACCGGTGGTCACGGAGGGGATTTTCGTACTGCTGCTGACCGACCTGCAGCCACTAACTCAATTTAAATAAATACCTAATCAAAGCTAAATGAAAACACAATCCAGTTAACGTTTACTATGTTCAAAATTGCTTGCTACAACTGACTTTAAATATGAATTGAATGTTGAACTTCAGTTCAACCCATCGCAGGAAACGTGTTAAGATAAATTTCCATACAGAAACAGTTGTAAACTGAATAAAAATCGTCTCAAAAATTGCACTTACATTGCCATCATTCACTCGCTAATCTAAGTAGATTTAAATAAATCTACCAGCTGGTCTTTCAAAAGCATTCAGATGCATAATCCAGAAACACACGCGCATTGCTTTGCAAGTTAGATAGGAGAAGCTAAAGCCTCACAAACCGCAACCAAGGAGTTTCAAATAGAGGAAAACACCATTTATTATAGACTAGAGAGAACTCGGAATCTATTCAGAATGTGCATAGAAACAGTTATTTCAGAAAGAAGTTTGTGAAAGAAGACAAAAGTTGAAGAAGAAAGTAGTAGGGGCTGAAAAACAGTAGAGCAGTGAACCGAAATAAGATAACAAAAACAAAATAAAAACCTTCCATTGGAATAAAAAACAAGGCCTACCTAACTCCCAGCCCAAGACCTCAAATATTACTCTCGGAAGAGCTAATTCTCATTAATTCAATAGTTGCATTCCCCTGATAAGTCCTAGCATGTTAGAACATCACGAATCCTATCATAAATATCTTTGCTCTAAAGCACGCTTTCAGTAAGTCTACGCAAGCTGACACTCTCGTTGAAAAAAATTAATCACCTCATCGATAATTTATTACAAAAGCCAGTGACGCTTTCGCTCCAACGCGTCTCGAATCCAAGACAGGCCGAAAAATTTTTCCAAAGAAATAAATCAGTTGGAAATGAGTGTTTAGTTTGATTTACGTTAAAACTTTACATCAATTTTCCCGTTGAATTCGGCATAACACCTCGAAGTCTTAAAGCCAACACTTGGAAGATTATTCGCTTTCAGAAATTGACACAAAATCGAGATACCAAAATCACATTGTATGGAAATTCAGGATCATCACACACACTTGAGCAGTTCAGCGCTGCACGATACAGTCATAGCCTTAGACAGTAGTGCCCACCTACTTATCAACTGAGCTGACATTTCGATGCATAGAACGACAATAACAAGTGAACGATTCATAGGCGTGAGGTAAACCTTGGAAACATGTAAAAAAAAGTTGAGGAAGCCTCCTGGGTTTGGAGACGATGTTGTGACAGCAAATATCGATCCAAAGTCAACGTCGCGGCCAAAGAACAATATAATCTGTTTGAATTTCAAAAAAGTCCTGATTATCGAACCTCGAGTATGTTTTTTTGAGTACGGTACTTAAGAGTAGGCACAAAAGCCTCTGTAAGACACTCGACTTGTTCTACATAAAATAATCTTACAAAGTTGCATGAGCTCTGACAAGATCCGTTTCATTCGTCGTACTACCTGATTAGAGGCACAAATTTCCCCATATAATAACCTCACAGCAAAACTCAGGAATAATTTCACTTTCAACACGTCTTTCCATTATCCAGACGCAACTACTCGAATTTTTACCGAAGACTAAATTTCTTGATTTAATGATCACGTCACGTCGCAATATTATTTTTCAGTTTTAATAACGTACAATATCCTGACCAACGTAGGAATAGCTCAAAAATGTCCATTATTAAAAAAAAAAAAGAAAGAAATTCTGAATAAACACTTGACAAAGAGTGATTTTGAGTTTCTATTATAGTGTACAATTAACGCACTTAAATTTTTACACTCTAGGTATCTGCGATTATATTTTAAGTTGAATAAGTTAGTTTAAGCCTCCCTAACCACAACAAAGGTATTCACAACAGAGGAAGTAAAAAATATACCATTTACTATAGAATTAAGAGAACGTGAAAGCTATTCATAAGATATAAGATGTGTCTCCCCCTCCTGCGCAGATTAGATTGAATATTTAGTTTATTTAGGCTTTTCTAATGACAAGAAAGGCAATCACACGAAAGGAAAAAAGGCAGTATTTATTGCGTTAAATTAGTTAGCTGATGCGTTTTTCAAAGTTCACTAGTTCCTTCTTCTACTGATATTAATGACTAGCTGACGCCAATGCCAGTCTAATGAGGGTGATTGTGATAACGGTGAACGAGTACAAAATTGCAGAAAACGAGGAGTTTATGCACAAAGCTGTATCACTACATCTAGCGCATAGAAACAGCTAAATTGAACGAAGTTGAAGTAAGTTATAGGTGCTAAAAAAGTAACAGCAGTGAATCGAAAACAAAACGAAAATCTTGTTCTATTTCAACAACAGGAAAAATTAGCCAACTTTCAGCTCGGGACCTCGCATCTTTCCCAAGAAGCAACAATACCCACAGATACAATACAATAGTTGTGTCCACCTGAAGGGATGTCTGCAACTTGATACGTTGACAGCGACGGGTTAAATTAAAATTCTAAATTCAACCCAAATTTAACGTCAATTGTAGTAAGCAAATTTAAAAATAGCAAACATGAACTGGGTTGTGCTTTCAAGTATTTATGAAAATTGAGGTTGTGACCACTGGTCGGTCAGCAGCATTATGAAAACTCCCTCCGTGCACAGAGGCGGTTCACGTCGCAACCAACGTTTTAAGCACTGAATTTTGCCTCACTAAATTTTTTCAACAATGAGAAAAAAATTGACTTCTAAATGAGCGATACGTGCAAAATGTACACGTTGATGTACAAGTTCATAATCGAAAGAAGTATAAAATTTCAAGCAGTCCATTTTTGAACGGAAAACCCATGATGAAGTCATCAGGGAATACTACCGTTATCCAATCAATGAATCATCTGAAACGGCCGAAAACGAACGACCTTCCAAGGGAGTGCAGGTTAGGAGCTCAGTCATGGCCTTAACCGTGAAAAAGAATGTATGGAGCATGACTTCGAACACTAGTAACAGTCTTGCGTCCATAAAAAACTGTGGACGAATGTGTAGCATCATGCTTGCAGGCGAGTCACTGTCCCAGATTGATTTAGTGCAAGGCAGGCAAATATCGCAATCATGCTGACTGGAAGAAGCAGAGTCAACCACGTGCGACTGGCAGGCTCTCTCCATCTTCGCGAGGTGCCAAATCGCCTCATCATTCACCGCTTCACTGAGCTACACTCAAAGTACTACTATTCCCTTCCCGAACTCCCAATACGCGATTGCTCAAATACGAACAAATTGTTGGCTGCAGGGCTTGAGAGCAAGGAAAGGGCGACCACCGCCCGCGTACAAACCGACTTCGCAGGCCGCTCACGAGTGAAGTCACGAACGTGATCGGCATCGGTGCACCTTGCGCCGTGAACTTCGGAATTAAAGAGTAGAGTCAAAAAGAAGCTAAGAGTCACGGTGACGTAGTCAGGCCACATGTAACGTGAGAAGAAAGTGATGATGCAGCAAACATGAGTCAGGACTCAAGCCATCGTGATGAAGCGAATTCCTTGAGAAACAACAGGGACACCAACTCAGGATTGTTTGATCAGCTGATCAGAGGTCAGTTCGGCGAACTCAAGGCTTTCGATTCAAGAAAGAACGACCTTGACACCAATTACGTTCGCTAAAACATAAACGCGAGACACTTGAAATGTACGAGAAAATTTGAACACACAGAATCACAAGAAATAGGCAACATAATGGAATAATACAAATTTTACTGTACCATTATGTCAGTACTGAAAATGAGCAATAAAATATCATTAGGCTAACCTTCCTCACCACCGTTTGCCAAAATTGTCAAGTGTGTTCCAAGGGTGTAGCTTCGATAAATTGGACAGATAATAAATATTTGCATAACTTCGAAGTAGAGCATAGGAGCAGCTTGACCACAGTAGCCAACCAGTTTTTCAGTAGTGACGGTGAACACTTCAGAAATATAACCCTACTAATTTAATGAATTCTATATCTATACAACAATTTTTTTCAAGGATCTCAAACCCACCTGCACACAGTAAATTAAAAATTGAGTATGAAATAGCACACTCAAAATATTATCACGTAGAAATAGGAACTAATTGTATAGATTGCGCTGCTGTGCCATCTGAGAAAAGTTTACGCTTGTCGAAAAAGGCAGACCTTAAAATGGCTCGATTAAAATCGATGGCAGTCGTTTCCATCATATTCTCATAGACGTTGGGAAGAAAACCTTTGAACACGTTCACCGCGTTTCCGAGGCTGTTAACGGTTGGTTTAGTTAGGTTGTAAGAAGCTGAGTAGGGAAATCGACTTTACTGCTCGAATTAATTTTTACTTTTCCAAATAAACGTGAACCTTTGCCCAATAATTTTTTGCCACGTATGATAACAGTTATTTTCTAAAAAGTTCGCGGAACCGATGAAATATCATTCATTTAGTTTGGTACGTGAATGGGCAATTAACCTGTTGGTACACATGTGGCCCAATACGCGGGGAACGAGTTAAGTTTATGATGCTTTCACTATATATCTATGCTCTACTTATATTGGCAAGAGATTCCTCGTCTCCATGCACTGAGATTTTAAGATAGTCATTCAAACTAATGCCTCACATTTAACATATGGACTAACCACCAGAAAAATAACCAGAAAATTCTAATCTCTGTACATTAATTTTGAATCAGACTCAGTTTTTAATTCAAAACAGGAGGCCGGTCGCTCATCAGACAAAATGATAAGTAAGAAGAGAGGAAAAATGTCAACGAAATAACAGAAACGAATGCACCTAAAATAACCTTTTCTGGCACTGCGGAGGGCAGAGACATTACAAATATCCAAGTGTTGATGGCACTCCAGTGTAACAACTGAAAAGTGCATGACTGGTAGAATACAAGTATATAAGGGCTGAACATTGCTAAAACAATGCGGCCGTAGAAATGGTAAGTCAAATAGAACACATCGCGATTGATGCAGCTTGTCAGAGGTATCGCCCAAAATGAATACAATACATAATATGTAGCATTAAAACTCACTTTTTATTCATCTTATTCACTGAAAAAGACAACACGTGCAAAAAGAAGGAAAAGGTAAGCACTGATTAGAAGGCAAAAGTAAGCACGATATCATGCTATAACCTGTAACTAAATCAATCAACTCAAATTTAAATTTAACTCGAATCTAACTCGCCAATTAGAAACATTATTACTTACATACCCGTTCTGAACCAGTCATTGGAACATAAAAACCAATTTATGCACTTACACACAAAATTATTATAATCTGTTTTTTAGAGCAGATGAATGCACTTCAAAAATCAGAATGATTGCAAACCAAAACGCAGCAGAGAATAAACATTCAGCGCAAGAAAATAATATACACTAAAGGCGACCAATTTATACACATATTTTTATTTTTCGTCAATAATAACTTAAAATGGCCAGTGATTGTCAAAATTTCCTTCAAAAATTAAATTTTTGCAACAGAAGGTGGTTCGCCAGAGAATACCTCCACTGGAACATAGCAAGCGCCAAGCCTGATCGCCTTGATGAAGCGCAACACGCCAATGAGAACGAGGACTCGAAACGGTGGATCGCAGCAAAGGATCGGTACAGATGACGCGTTGAAGTCGCCCAGTGTGCGACCAGTCGCACTGACTATAGAACATACGCACCACCTGCCACCATTCTCTCATGCACATCAGCTTCACAGGTGCACCAACTACGGAATTGTTCGATAACTGAAAAAAGACACGAATTAAAAAAAAACGCTGGCCAAAAATAAAAACAAGCGGCCGAGAACGGCATTACCCGCTGAATCACTAAAAGGTAAACAAGACGAGCATTTCCAGGTCCAGCCTCGATTCGAAATGGACTAAATCCCGACCATTCGATCGCGTACATATTTTTTCTACGAGACGTAGACGAACGCATGTTATACCCGAGAATAAAAGAGGTACGTGCATAACTTCACATGAGAATGAAAATGTTCACACGTGAAAGATTATTTGAAATAACTGTACTAAATAAATTTCGTTTTTAAAGCAACGCGTATTGAAGTTGGATATTTTTCAAAAAAATTGTGCAGCATTTCACTGGCATTTACTCCTCTGTAACCACTCAAACAGTTTGGAGCCTCTTGTACAACGTTTGACATTGGATTCCAATACATTTCATTCACTTGGAAGAAAACTCGGGTTTCGACAACTACCGCGTGTTTAGTGTGAAAGTTTAAAAAACAGATTTTTTAAAATCCAACATGGGTAGACCATATTTCGGTGTTCTCCATTGATTCACAAGGCATGCTGAAGAATATACAACTTGGTCAACACAACGAATGTATAACAGCGCATCGTCATTCGGTGCTTATGCATGTGAAACAATTCGATCTTCCGAGAGTCAAACTTAAAACTGCAGTTTCTGTTGACCAAAATGCATTCTCACAAATCCAGCCTGATGGTAACAAACACCGACAAAACCTAAATAGATCTCTGTTATAAAATGCTAGTGTCACTGAGAACATACTTCGAGTTCCAATGAGAACAGCTTTACTACTAGTATACACTATCACATTTCTGAACGGTAACTCTCAACTATGTGAAAAAGATGTGAACCAAAAACATGAGACTAACTACTACATGAAAAGAAAGTTACGGCAATACTGAACCACACCTCTCCAGCTTATTCTCAAACAAAAATAAAGCAATAACTCACCACCATAATGCAATATTTAACCATGCCATGGGTAAAATCAGAGAAGCCATCATAGTCGGGAGACGAAAAATGACGGAGACGGCGATCACGGATTCGGTAAGTCTGTCCATGAACTTCTCGTTGAAATGCAGATAAACCATATAAGTGAGTTTCAGCATCTTTTACCACAACAAAGATGTTCAAAGAGAGGAAAGATGAAGGTTTCATTTAGTATGGTGTTAGACGAACATGGAATTTATGCTGCGAAGAAACAAGATAAAAATTGAAGAGGAAAGTCAGAGGTACTGTAAAACAGGACAGCAGTGAACCGAAATAAGATGGTCCTTAAAACAAAGCAAAAAGCATTTTGTTCCAACAAATTGAAAGCCTACTCAACTCCCAGCTCGGGACCTCATATTTTCAGCCATGGAGTGCTAATTCCCATAGATATAAAAGTTGTCTCCCCCTGAAGAAAGGAAATAAACTACAACTACACCGGCCATGAACTGAACAATTTTTAGCTCATTTCTTACAAATTAATTCGCCACTTACGATTGTTTTCGTACTTGCATAAAAAGAGAATTATCTCCTCCTGTCAACTTGTTCACCTCGACTAATATAACCTTCAAAGAGAGTGATTAATTTGCTCCTGCGGGACAAGTTGAATGTTGCCGGAGGAAGTTAACAAACAGGCAAATTGCTCGATTCACCTTCTCATAGAATTTTTTACAAGGAAATAATACTAGGAAGACCATCAATTGTAGGATGAACTCCAAGCTGACGAGAAGATGACGATGAAACTTAGCCTCCATCTAACCAGGAAATCAAATGAAACCATGATGAAAACTAATTTCCGCCTCTTCTAGAAGCAGGAGGCACAATTTGGACATTAAATTGAAAAGAATAACTAAAATCTTCACATTGTAGCACACTGCCGTAAAAGGCCAAAAAGCGCAAATAATATGATGCTTAGCAAAAATTTTGAAATGTGATTTTTTTTTATCTAGAATAAAAAAAACAGCCAGAGTGAGGAGCGCCAGAAAATGCATGGCGATAAAGAAGTAAAACCTCAGGGCTATAATAATCAGTGAAGTGATTTGGAACATTTTTTGGTGTTTAATACAGAAGAGGTAGCAGCAGCAGCAGCAGCAGCAGCTGGAAGGGATGAGATTTCCTACGGCGAACGCAGAAGCAATGGAGCAACACTAATGGATCAGCCATCACCGCCACAACAAACACTGGCCTTCGAAGTGCGTGGGCGGTGAACTGAATCATCCTTGAAAATCGCAGACTGTAACTAACATTTGATCGCATCAGAAAAGAAAACCCTTGGCACCTTCTTGATTTCTTCAACAGTTGGAACAAAACGCACTTCAAAAAGTGCACAAGCTGCAACTGAAGTACATTTAGGAAACGAACTTCTGTAATCGTTTTCACTTCAATGGGACTGTATATCATGCTTGGAAACTCGATGCAAATTCCAAATGCAATTCAAAGTACTGCGACAAGAGCCTTCAGCAACTCTTATATTTCACCTAATAAAAATCATTTCAGCACTAGAACAGCATTTCCATCAACACCACAAATCACTACTGGGCAAGTTGGACTCGTTGAGCCATGAATTAGCACTAACATCAGTTTCGCTTCCAGTGGGGACATACTGAAAAAAAATTACGGAACCTGTAAACCTACGAAGTTGCAACTCCTCAGAATTTCTTAGCCCGAACTGAATGTAATAAGTCATTTACTAACGTCCAGCCTAGCTATCTTGCACATCGACAGTTATGCTCGCGTTAGTTATCCCTAGGAGCAATACTGTTGCTCGGTGGTTTATTTTTATTAAACGAGATACTGCTTATCTTCCGCTTCCTGTCCTATCTAATATAGTAAAAACCTTATACGCATGTGAACATCTACGCCCACCAGTCATTGTTACATCCGCCATTCGACTGCAACCCATAGAATATGTTTTATTAGACTTTATATAAAAAAAGAATCGCGAACAACCGGAATCTGGATTCCTCACACAAAAAGGCTAGACTTGAGTTTCGTGTACTTTACAGCTACAGGTTAATATCACTCAGAGGAGCGTAACCACAACTTCAAAAACGCTGTTTGATAAACGTTCATGATTTCCATACGTGTAATACTTCTAAGCATCAATTAGAACACATCAGAAGTTACGTAAAAATTATAAAAAGCACAAATATTTGAAAGCAGACTAATATAGAATGTGAGTCATGTATGAAATGATAATGCCTCTTGGTAGTGCGAAATAATTTCAAGAAATAATCCTCATTGTGAAATTTTAACCGTATAAAAGCGTCCCAGTGATATCCATTTAATTCTTGAAGTGACAGCAAGCAAAATTGAATTTCAGGAACTAGCCAGCCGTAGATTTCCAACACGGATTCTTTGATAAATCACTTTCTGCAATTGTAATAAGAAACATCACTAGCTCGAGCAGTGCAAATGCAGCCGCAGCACAACCAGGAGCAGCAGCACTAACACACCTAGAGCTTAACATAGCATCAGCGACAACAGCAGCAGCAGGAACAGCACCAGAAGCAGCAGCAGAAGGCAGCAGTAGCGGAAAAATTCACCAGAAAGCGCTTCGTCATCAAAGTCAACAGCTTGATGGTCGGAGAGTTCTTCGGCGCAATAACAACGGCCGCCCTTGGGCCCACGACCACCACCGTCTCTCACCGAGTGCGTCCCAGAAACCAAATTGATCTTCCAGTGAAATAAAATAGAAGCTCTTCATTAGTTTCCTCCATCAGAATGTATGATATTTCACAGAAAATGTCATAAAAAATAAACAACAAACATCGAACCATTAAAATGAGCCAGAGGGATAAATCAAACTTTTTACATTAAGGCAAAAAATTAGTCATCAAAGTATGAGTATATTCTGTTCAACCAATAATATGGAACACTTCATTATGATGGTCAATTTCAAACATCGATTGAACGATGTTAAGACAATACAAAAGGAACCAAAATGACTAACAGCAGCCGCCTAGCTCAAAAATCCCCGGTATTTGAAATTACGAGATCACAATTCTACCAAGAGGTGTCATTGTATCAATTTTACGCACGGGTTTTCCACACTATTCATCCACAAAAAGTACAAATTATTTTTGCCAGTACACGACTAATAAGAATGGAGAAATGTTTACAAAAACCCAACTGGAAAAAAAACACGGGACATAAAAAAACAATTCCCGGGCAGCTTGTCTCACTCACAGCCACCATCACCATAAAAACGTGAACACGTTCTTAATGACTATCTTAAGTAGGCTGCTCAATTTTCATTTCTTCTACAAATGACAAAGGCGTCACTGGACACGAGTTACACAAAATGATAAGTCATGAATGCCCTTGGAATCAATAAGTGAAGTTAAGCCACACCTCGAAATGAATTAATTTTTTCTAGCATCAATGTAGGCGACGTAGAACGGTGATAAGATTAGAAGCTCATTTCTCAAGAGTGAAGATTAATTAAAAATATAAAACCTTCTTCGAATAGAATTAAACTAGGTTTTAAATAAATTCCCACGGCCCTGATAATATATAACCAAAGTAAACATGTTAGCAACGCCTAACTTTACAGAAACAACACCAGATGCAGAATTTGACCAGGTTCGTCTCATTAGCTTCTTTGAAGTCCACGAGTGAAAATTCTTAGAACCCCTGAAAGTGTAGAACTTTCATACTAAACATGAGGATTGGTATTTTTTATACAGTTGCCATTAATCGCAAGATTTAACTGCAATTATCTGAGATTAGATGTTGGTTCAAATCTCCTTAACGAAGAAGTTTTAAACAAAGGAAGGAAGAAAGTACCATTTAGGATGGACTTTAGGGTTTGCGGAATTTATCCACAAGGCGCACAGAAAGAGTAAAGTTCATAAATAAGTTCATGAAACAAGATAAAAGCTATATTTCCAATAGGTCGATTCTTAGGGAATCTCACACGCAAGATAAAAAGAAAAACCAACGTAATGATGTACATTTTTATTTATTTCTATTTTATGGCATACGTTTCGGAATGTTTTAATTCCATCTTCAAGATAAAAGCTGAGAAGCAAAGTAGTACATACTGAAAAACAGGACAGCACTGAACCAAAAAAAGATGGTCGGTAATAAAAAAAAAAATCTATTCTGTTTAAACAAAAAGGAAGCCTACCTAACCGTTAATCGGGACCTCGCATATTCCTCGGGAGAGGGCTGTAGTTCGTATCTCCTCCAGGAGTTGAGCTCAAAGATCGAGCTGTCGGCGATAAACATCCAGAAAAATGGCGACAGATACGTCTTCCGCGCAGGTGCGAGGTTTATTAAATTTCACGTACACTAATTATAATTACATTCACAAGTTCATTACGCAACTCAATTCGAGTCTGGTTATCCAGGCATACGAGAGACGCAATAAATTTCCCCGCTGACTCATTTTAACCTTGATCTCATTACATACAACACTCGAAAAGATCCACAATATGACACACGAAAGGCAAGTATATATTCAATTACATTAGATCCTATACAAGATCAGAAAGAGATTGCTTCAAGACCCTTCACATACCGTAGAAATGGACGAAGAAGCTTTATCGGACCATGTTCTAATTACATTTTTATGGTACGAAGATCAAAACGAGTAAAACTCGATGGTTATATGGTGCAAAAGTGAAAAATATGCGAAATCGGCTGCTTTCGGATGTCCTATGATCAATAAAGGTAATGTCACGGCATACTTAATGTTCGGAATGTTCTAACAAGCAGGATGCCGGCCATGCGACGATTTTAGCTCAGTGACAAAACTTCAATAAATAGCCGACTAAAAAATGACTCTCTTCTACGATTACGTACAAACCATTTTTTCTTAAATTCGCTTCTATTCTTCTAATACTGTGTTTATTACTCAAACGGGGGAATTTTATCACATCATTGAATAAGTTCCTCCATCTACTCTCTCTATTTTCCACAACCCATCTGACACACGTGAATGCGTGCAGTGCACATAAGAAAGAATGTTAGTTAACAGTTCTACCTATCATTTCTTATTCACCACAAAGATACAATTGGAAATTTAGTCAGAGAATGAGGGGTAATTTATATTTTCGGCGCTCGCGGTGAAGAAAATACTAAAAATTGGGCTCAAATCTGGTGTACCTTCTCACTATACAATTTTTATTAAAATCAATTTTCGCGTAACTATTACAGCGTTTTATTAAAAAGTGTGTATTTATGTACCCCTTTCCATAGGACTCGATGTGGATTTGTATACTTGCATTTTTCCAACTATCGCATTACGCTTCCAGCATTTGATGGCAAAATTATTGGATGAATTTAACTGTCGAATCGTTCATCTATAACAACGGAAAGCGTTTGACGAGCACATCTGTGATGGGGATTCACTTCACTACTTGAGAATAAATGTATCTGAATCACACGTATTATTAGGATAAAGGTATTCGTGTTAGCTTCTGAAAGATGAATATTTGGAACATTAAGGAGGTAGTAAAATAATATTCCAAACATCAACCAACCGGATTTTATCATTTTCATATTTTATCGAACATTATCTAATGCCATCTTCATTAGCAGGCTGTGTATGCTAGTAGTAAATGAGAAGAAAGCGCAACAAAATAACGATACTCTCGATGCTCTCCACGAGTAACAAAGGGTACAGTTTCCACTAGGTTTCGAACGTAGAAATTATTGGAATCGGTAGTTTCCCAAAGTGCTTGCAATGAGGTAGCAATGCAACGAACTTGAATTTGTCACGCATAAACACAGAAAAATCAAGAGTTGGATTGAGATTTTACCCACGTCACACAGGACTAACTTACACTTGCCAACGCCAGAAGGTTGCTTCACTACAAATACACAGAACACGAGTAAATATCAAGTGAAGAAACTTCTATCAATCTTACATCTACCCCAAAACTAGCAGCTTCGGCTTAAAAAAATGATTCCTAACTTACTTCATTTGAAAAACTGAAGAAGACGGCAGGATTATCCCTTTTTTCAAATTAATAACTTCGAACGTAATAAAGGAAATTTCATTTCCATCACTTCCCTCGAATTTACGAGTATACACAATTAAGAAGAAAAAGTAACTTATGCAGTTTTGACACTCATTTTCAAGCATTGCGTTACCATTATCAATACGTAGAGAAAACTGTACCCCTATGAGTTTTCATCATGTTTGAAAGAAAACTACTGGAACATAGGCAACTGGTTTATCGGGCTGTTTTTTTGTTCATCAATAGTTTCAATAGTTTAGATGTGATCTTGTTCTTATTAGAAAAAAAAAACTGTTGAAACCCTTGCAACCCAGAGAGTAAAATTCGTAGGCATTTCGTAACGAGTATAACTATCATATACTGCACGGTAACACGGTGTACTTATCTTCACAGCACCCTAGAAAATCAATGCTAATTCTAGCAGTCGTCCATTGCGATAGAAGTAACTGAGCATGAATTATATCTGTTCCTTCAATCAAGACAATAAGCGTAGCACGTTCCGTACCCACCTGACGATAAATACGACATTCAAGAGAATTTAACACCTAGATGGTGCTCTTTTAGTCAATACCGAGATTTTAAATAAACCTGGCCGAGGCAGTGCAACAACAGTTAACGACGATAAAAGAGAACTTTCGCGACACGATGGCGACGCCGTGGACCAAAAGAGAGAGCAATCTAGCAAGACAAAGTGCTGTTGAGTCCCACTTTCCCGCAGCGACGATTTAGGTGACAATTGAGAACACCGTTGACGATGCCAAGGATCCTGAAAACATAAGCTTTCACTTCACGAAGGCACCAATTAAGCTGAGAATTGCGCCACTGGTAGGGAAGGATCTTTCAATGGGCGCCCTGGAAAGTTGAAATTTTTTCTCTGAGAATCATTTCCTGGCAGGGTCCCGCTTGGTACAAAGCGAGCAGGACGTACGCTGAAGTCATCCAGCTGTACAACAGAGGCAGCTCGCCAAGAATTATGTGGGAATGGAAAGCAAGCAATTCTCTAGCTAACATAAAAGGGGGAAACAAAATGCCACAGCCGAACAAATAACTTGAACATATTCAATGGGTTACATTTCTAAACAACCTTTTTGCCAGCAACTAACCGATATTACATTTTTGATTTAGGGAAGCTTCAGCAAAAAATAATACAGCAAACATCAAGGGGCAAGGTTGTCACGACAGTTGTCACGACGTAAGGTGTAAATAAGGTGTAAGAATCTCAAGGACTTGAGAGGTCAAAAACAAGCTCCAGTCAAAGAAATACCATACGTTACTTGCTACTCGTGAAATGATTCCAGCCGGGATTCGAGACGTCTAACTTAAATAGAACACAGCAAAACAAACGAAGCTTAGAGCTCATGAGAAAATAACATTTTTATTCGAGAATAAAAAAAAGGATAGCCCGTACAGAAAAAGGAGCCATGGCATTAAAAATCAAATTGGTAATCGAGCAGTAGAATATTTGAAGTAAAAACTTAGAAGAAAGGCGACCATTTAGGGAATTCCCGCTGTCATCACTGCATGTTGAGAGAACGCCAAAACGAAACTACAGAGACAACAAAAATATAAAGCTCAGTTCGAGTTTACCAGGAGATGAACGGTAAATTTTCTTCCACAAGACATCACCATATGGCGGATTTCTGCAGACACAACGGCAACAAAAAAGGAGTGCTTAAGCTAAGCAGCATTGACGCTTTTCTCAGAATCTTGAATTTTACAAAGGCCGGATCACAAGCGGCACGAACCCAAGCCCCTGTTAGCTCAATACAGAAATCCACTTTACTCGTCATGCACACAATTTGCCCCTGACGTTAAAGACACACTGCACAACGAAACGCTGGGGTAAATTCTGTTAACATCTACTCGTTTGCACCATCCGTATCTAATAATGGTGTTTCACGCTCATTGATGACCATTAATGCACGCTAATTCAATGAGGATTTCTAGCACCTTTAATAGATTCAGTTATTAACCTGAATAGCCCTAAATCAAACTTGAAAAGAAACAACAGTGGTTTTTAATCGTGAATAATATAATTTCGATCCCAAGAGCGAATTGAATGTTTGGAATATTCGAAATACTTTATTTTTTGAGCTGTCACATTAAAAAAAAACACTTTTGAAAAAACATAGTATTCAAATCAACGCAACCCTTTCATAACTGAAAGTATGAAAATACACTATGAAAGCAGCATTATTTATTTTCATAGGAACTTCAGCCCCTTTATTGCACCGAGCAATTGTGTAGGGAGACTTCAGTGACAGTTATTAGTGCCCAAGACTTCAACGAAACAAAGAAAAGAAACGATACCCTGGTAACTTCACTTGCTATTCATGAATTAGTTCTGAGGTTGATCAGTTTTCCAGCGCGTAAAAAGGCTCGAGAAGAGTGGCGCTTTAATGAGATGCGACGGGGTCCGGAGAGGCAGGGGCCCAAAGGAGGGCTGGACAGACAGGATGCATGGCGGGCAGGCACAGATCAACAAAAATACCACAGAAAGGGGCGGCCAAAAGAAGCGGGGCCTTCAACAATGGCTTACTCCCAGCATCTAATGGGAAAATACCGACACGTAGCGTCTCTCGCTCCATGCCCTCGCACCACAGGAAAAAATCGCTTCTGAAGAGAGACTTCTTCACCGACGCTTGGCTTCCCTAGTCTCCGGTTTAATTACACGAAAACTGCCCTACAACCGAAATTGAGCTAAAGATAAACACGAAACTAAGAGCAGCTCAAACGTAAGAAAATTAATTTTTAGGTTTTAGACTAGATAAGTTAGCTTAAGCCTTCGGAACCTTAACAAACGTGTTTCGAAGGGAAGAAGGAGGGATACGCTATTTCGTAAGGAGTTTAGGGGACGGGGAATTTTTGCAAATGCATTTTCACGCAATTCTCCTCCGCATAGAAATACTACATTTCGAAAGATATTTATGAAACATAATAATGGGAAAATTTCGCATAATAATATTTCGCATAATAATATAATATTTCGCATAATAATACATAATAAGCATTTCGGTACTTGTGGGTAATCAGTCACCACTTTAAAGTATGGTTTCTTTTTGATGTTACGGTTAGGTTATGTTGGGTTAGCTTAATTAAATTATTATTAATTTGTAATATATTTAATTTTTGTTTTGTTTCAAGCCAAAATGAATCTCTGGGACCTTCCAAGAACTGAAGAGGAAGCTGTTGGGTTTACCTTTTGGTAAACCCCAAAAAGTGGTGACAGATAACCCACAAGTACCAGCATTCCTAACCTTCAACTTGAGACCTCACATCTTTCTAATAAAAGCAATCAATTTTCCAAGCATGCAACTAGAGAACTAGCACAGCGTACAGCTAGAGTGCAATCGTCAAGTTCAACACGCAACTACTGCCCTGTAGGGTTACGCACATATACCCACATACAGCTATCATATTTTGTTAGTCTTCAACTGCATCACCTTCTCTTCTCGGTAGGAAAAAACTGCGTCATGGAAGAATTATACCACGTCTTCTACAGTCGTAAATTATAGAAGAACAGCGTTCTCAGGAAATTATCACGTCTGAACAGAACGAACTTGTCTCGACAAGTGAAACATTTTTCAAATGCGTCGCGCCACTGTTTTGTTATCACTTGTTGAGTGTTGTTACGTTCTGAACACTACGAAGTACCGAAACAGACAATAGATAAATTGCTTAATTTAAAACGATGACTCGAACAAACACTGGTTTTTAACGTTTCTTACATTTATGAGAAATGAATTGGCTCATATTTTTTAAATGAATCATTTTTCACAAAAAAATAGCGCTTGTAGCTTTTTTGCTCTTCCCCAAGTTCATGAGTATTACGAATTGTTTACAAGGTATTTGGCCGCAAGAACTAATTCAGAATAAAACCTTAAGTAATAACTTAATGAATAAGTTAGATATAAAATATTTCTAAAAATATACTTTATGATGAAAATGTGCCACAGCGAGAGCTGCAAGTGAGAAGTAGAACTCCATTTGTGCTCTTGGAGAACGAGAGGATTGACACACGAAGGTGAATGAGCTGCATAAGATCAAGTCAAAATCCGTACGAAATTTGGGCAGTTGCTCGAAAAGAAGTAAAATAGATAAGCACTCAATGACAAGCACTTATCAAGCGATATTCCAAACGTATGAACATACTTGAGATGCGAGGCAGAAAAAAGGGCTCGCTCCTGCAATGAAATTAAAGCTAACTGGCGAAGTATTGCATTCAAAGCTAAAACTTAAGCTGCCGATTTCCATTATGATCAATGATGTTAGTTAAGTGCAACCAAATCAAAATTTTACTACAACAGCTCAAGGCATTGAGGACGAAATCTGATCTCATTCCACCATACTCAAAACCATTTAACGCGTGCAAAGTCAGACAGCCCATTGCACGCTAAATACATTCGACAGCGATTGGAGAGAGACGCGCTCCACATCAGCACACAAAACGATACAGAATACACCCAAAAAGAGAAGCAGATGTACATAGAAAAGAGCAGCATCGCGGTGCCCACATGATTCAGCAAGACTCAAGTGACGCCTGCGAGCTGCGGAGAACGCGGCGCCGAGGGTGGCCCCCACCGCAGTGCTCTTATGAGCATCGATAGACCGCAAAAACATTTCACTCGCTCAAAAATAACAAACATCACTCGAGTTCGTCCATGCAATGCACACACATCGAAAGTAGAGAGTCGATTTGAAAATGGGCGGAGACATGCGTCAACGTCGGACACTCGACAATGATGTCACAGTTCAATAATACTGTCCAGCACACAGGAAAAATAAACTAGCTGTGCAAGCACGGGCTTAAAATGTCAAGGCAAGACACGTTGTCAAGGAAGAGGAATCAAACGAGCAACGAACTTGAACAGCCTTTCGAGAAATGAGCGTAAATTTTTGCCCGCGAAAGCAAAATCCATCAAATTAACCCCAAGAACAAAGAAAGTAAGAAGCTAGGGCTGAACCTACGTTCACACGGAAAATGATTATGGTTTTGTTCCCATTTTTACTATGTTTGTTACATAACGTGGTTTATTTACAAATATGGGATCCTTAAGGAGTCACTTCCGTTAATTCAAATTATTATTCCGACACTTATACAAGGTTTTTTAAATACGGGACCGGAAAAAATCCTTAATAAGTTTTGATACAATCCTAAATAACTTTTGATACAATGAACAAATTTTTGAAAACATACCGGCACTAAAATTCTGAGATTTATATCTTTTATTTGTTACCTATGTATTCATGATATCAAAGTCAAAATAAGGATCAGAGGACACAGTGAAATTCATCCTGCTTTGAAACCGCCGCCAAAATGACGAACTGGACAAAGGAACAAATACTTTTCAGAAGCACTGCCATATTTTCTAATGGAAGGAGCATTGTCCTAGCCCAGCGAAGTTTCAAGAGTAAAACCAGAAGTTCTCCGTCAAAGAAGGTCCTTTACAGATCCGTAAAGAATATGGCAAACAGTGGGAATCTGGCGAAGAAGAAACTGGAAGGACGACCAGTGGTGCAATGAGAAGCATGCGAACACGCACCCATTATTGCTTGCAATCGAGTGGACGCCACATGAAGAATGTCATCTTCAAAAATTAGTCCAAACAATGATACAAATCTCAGGATTCTATTTTTATCAAAAATCCGTTCATTGTATCAAAAATTATTGAAGATTTTTCCGGGTCCAGTTTTTAAACAACACCCTGTATATTATGCTCTTCAAAAACTTAGACGAATGATAATCCGTTCTTAGTAGATTTGGACGCACAAAGAAACGTACTTAACCCACTAACTCGTAAGTTCACGTTTTCCAAAGTCTTCCGGAATCAACGCAGCTTGTCCAGTGTGATCGTTATCAACGAGTTCAATGAAGTTGAAGTTGCCTCTGATGATTCGAACTAGTAGAATGATCAGTCTATCGCATTACTGTCATGGTGAAAAAATAACAGTTCAAGTTGCTGAAATAATCGAGGAAATCACACATAGAGTTCTACGGTCAGTTCTGGATGTTACCTTCCACCCTCTGCAGTTCCCAAGTTTAGCTTACGGACTAAAAGTTTTTTCAGAGAAGAGTCCTAAAATGACATCAAAATTGCACCAAAATATATCGATTAGCCCAAAATATTCAAGTTTTTGCATCAATCAAGGAAAAAGATTGGGGGATTGAAACTCTTCTATGGAACAAATTGAAATCACTATGCACAGAATCAACAAAAAAAAATGAAAATCCTCTATTAGCGACTATGATCAAGGCAACAAGCTAGCTGACACAGATCGCACATAAAACCAGCAATAGCTGGCGGCAGCATTTATAGGGGCTCAGAGCAAAGCAGCCACCAACATTATAGATTTTTTTCGGTAAAATGATGATTGATTGTAAGTTTTTCAGCCTCCCTTAAACACAACAAAGGTGTTCAACAGGGAGTGATGGAGGCCCAGTTTAATATGGAATAAAGGAAACTCCTAATCCATGCACAAGGTGTGTTCCCGCACAGGATCCCCTGCGAATAGAAACCGTAAATTGAGAAGAAAAGTTAAGTAGCAAGATAAAAGTTGAAGAGGAAGGTAAGAGGTGCTGAAAAACTGGATACCAGTGAACTGAAAATAAATGGTCCGTAATAAAACTAAAAACAATTTCTTTCAACAAAACGAGGGCCTCTAACACGCAGCTCGGGACCTCATGTTTTTCCCCTATGAGTGGTGATTTCCATAGACACAATAATTGTATCCCCTGAAGGGATCCCGCAGTATACCGAGTACAGCAGTCAACGCTATCTCAGAGAGAAAAATTCCACCAGCTTTTTATACATAAAAAAAGGACGAGGCCACTTCACCTATTTCAAACAAAATTTTTCACAGCCATGTTGAAAGCATTCAATAAACTTTCCTGAAGTCTCTATCCTCTTGGCGTAGAAACAGCATGATTGAAAGAAGTTCATGAATTGATAGAAATTGAAGACAGTAATAGATGCTGAAAAAACAACAGTAGCGTAACGATAGAGTAACGTAAAAAGCCTTTTTATGTCAAAATAGAAAGGCGTTCCTAAGTTTCAGCCTGAGACCTTACATTTTATTCCTAGGAGCTTTTATTCCCATAAAAAAATTTCCTTCTGGAAAGGTGGTGACCCAGAGAGTTTTACTGAAGACCAATATCCTTCAGCCTTAGAACAGCGGATATTATCTATGACGCACCACAAAGAGGTAAAATTCATTTTTTTGAAGGCCAGCTTACTGCAGCTGGCAACAGAACTAAGACAAGTATCCCAATGCAACACACAAGCGAAGTGTGGAAGAAATCCCGGTAAAAATGGGAGCACTTCAGCAGGTCACCATGTAGGCTATCCCACTACAAAGTAGGAATACGACAAGTAAAACTAAAGCCAATAGACGACTACTTCTAGCTCGTAATCCACATTAGACTCGTAAAATTAAATCATTAAATTTACAGCAGGCAAGTGCTTGGTTCAGGAAAATAATTTCTTACAGCGCATCTAAAATAAAAAAAAGAACCGCCGTAACGAAGCTTTGATTACTACCGAATCTCCTAGCAGCTCCTCGTCTCTATAATGCGCTCAAGAACAAGCCTCTTAACTGCACGCCTTTTAGGGTGAAATGTCTTGCACAATTACACTGATTTTTCTTTCTGCCAATTCAGTGTGAACTCTTACGCGTATGAACAATGGGTGTTAAGCCATTACAATTTCTATCAGAAAACGCTCCCCATTTCGAAATTATTTTTATCTACTATAAGAACGATCATGTCTTAACTGTATTTAGGAACGACGTTCACCCCCCCTCGCTGGAAATGGTGTATGTAGGAAGAAGGAGCACATTTGGGAGCAGGCACTCATTAGGGCCGAGCCAAGAGGCAGATAATTGCAAGTCTGCCACAGCTCCGGAGACCTGGGTGACAGCACCGCCAGCTAACAAAGATCAGTAATTGAAAGACCTCACGCCCCTTCAAATGCCAACCAAAAAAGCGTCTCGCACTCTCTATCTTGGAAGTCCACAATGAGATGTCCAAGGTTCCATAAAAGGATTTAAGAATTCTTGCAACAACTTTGAAGCACCAAGCCAATGTATCGCTTCGCTGAAATTGCATCTAGCAGCAAATGGACCGCATATCTCCAGCAGACAATTCCTTCACCACGCTCATTACGCATGGGTAACAATGTCAGCAGTGGAAAATGTCAGGGCGCGTATAAATCTTCACTACAGTACAGCGAAAGTGAAGTTCGAATCTAATTCAATTCTTGCAACCAGACGAGCCAATAGGAAATAATAATAGATCAAGTGGACTGAATTTCAACCTTCAAAGACATCAACAATTTAAAATTCCAAGATTACGCGCAATGATTTTCATTTCAACAGGCTACGAGTTAAACTGGAATTTACCATTGAACTCGACAAACTCAATATCACCCACCATTCAACTTTCAGTGAAAAAATTTAATTGAAAATTGTCACCATCAGGCTTTGGAAGGCACCATTTAGTATGGAGTTAAGGGAACTCGGAATCTATACAGAAAGGGCGTAGCAACAGTAAGTTGAGAAAGAAGATTATGAAACGAGATAAAAGTTGAGGAAGAAAGTAGTAGGTGCTGAAAAACAGGACAGCAGTGAACCGAAAAAAGATGGTCCTTAACATAACTGAAACAATTCATTTCAACAAAAAAGGCCTACCTAACTCTCAGCTCGGGCCCTCACACATTTCCCCTCTGGGAGTGCTAATTCTCATAGATACAATAGTTGTCTCCTCCTACGGGGTTTTCTGTTATTCGTCCCATATATTTTTAGCAAGAAGTAATTGCTTTTTTCACTCCAAATTAGTCACCGAGTTGGCCACTTTTTCGATAAACTCGAAAACTTTTACACTTACTACTGATGGATAGAACTTGAGTAATTTTAGCCCTCCAATTCAAACAGGTTAGATTGGATCTTAATCTCACGTACAAAATATGCAATTTTTCTGCAACAAGACAAATTTACCATTTTTTCGTTTATCTTCACTGAGTATGTTCAGTGAATGAGACATCGAAAACTCGGGACTACAGAATAGATTCCGTTAGAATGACGAGAGACTTCATTTTCCCGTCCAAAACGAAAACAGCTCTTCAGTAAGCACTCGGCTGGCACTCCTTTCACTGACCTGGATGAGGGGTAACTACCAACAACGAATCCGAATGTGAAATTTTTTTAGCGACTTGGGCGACCAGAAAAATCGCAATCTTCTCGTAAAATAAAAACTAAGCACAACTAATTGGGCTTAAATTTGTTCAAAGAATTGACCAAACGATGTAATCGCGAATAAAGTAATGCACCATTGCAAAAACTGGTCAAGCGATTTTTTAATCGAGAATGAAAATTGTTCATTGCAAGTTAATTGATTCGCCAACAAAAATTAGAATCAAAGACAGAAAACTTTACGAGTTAGAGTTACAGATAAGCCTCACAAATTGAAGAAGCATGAGTAGGCAGACCAGTGAACAGTGACAAACTAAAACATTAAGATGCACTTACTCCCATAACGAAAAGATAATGTAACCGGCCATGTTGAGGTAATGTAGGAACTTGTACACAGCACTGGTTCATTACATGAATTTTAGGGAAAACGTCAACCCTAAAAACAATCTGAAACAGGAATGCTCAGTTATGTACGAAATAGTAACCTGATTCAAACAACGAAAAAATTCGATGTTATCAAGTTATCAAGTGAGGAAAGAAGTACGTGCTGGGAAAGGAACAGCAGAGAATTGAAAACAGACAGTCCGTAACAAAACTCAATAAAAGGAAGGCGTACCTAATCTTCAGCTCAGACCTCAAATTTTCCCTCAGAGAGCGCTAATTCCCATCGATACAATAGTTATATCTCCTCGGGTGAAATTCGAACCTACAAGTTTCGCAGTTCATACCAGCAGGGATCGCAGCATTCATTGACCTAAAAGAGTGACGAATAAGGAGAGTACCTCAACAGACCATGGCGAGTTGCTGTCACGCGTTCTTCTAAAAATTCTCTTATTTGATCTCACATCTGGGAACCAGGCCAGGTCGCAGGATAGCGAGTGATCTTCATAGCCTCACTTTGGTTAAAAAACGCCAAATAAATAAAACACTCGGCCAAAATTTCGCAAAATAAACGGTACGATCGAAAATTGTAAATGGGATGGAACAGAATTCAACAACTTTGCATAGAAAATCGTTTGCTGAATTTTCTTCAGAAAAAGTATCAATAGAAGAGTTATCATTAAAGAAAATACAATTCGGTAACCCTTTCCAGAGGCGCGTGCATGTTTTGACACGGCGGGGGCGGTGAGCCCTGTTGAGCTGCAATCGGCTAATTACAAGCAAGATGATGGTTTTCCTATCACTAGCACCTACAGCGCAGGCAACCTTGCAGCAACGTGGACAGCTTCCCCAGTCGATCAAAAAATCCATGAAGCAGTCCTGATGCTAATCCATCTGGAAGAGCGTTCGGGGAAGTGAACAATTGATTCTCAGTGATGTTCCCACTGCCGTCGGAACGAGCTGCTAAATTTACAACATTAATGGCACCATTTGGCCAAGCTTATTCTCATAGGCTATTACAGCCATCCGATTAAAAAAAATCAATTGCAAGTTTCTTGAAAAGAGTTAAATGGTATCGCCGTTCACAAAACCACCTCCAGAAACCCGAAAGGAAAACGTGGATAAGAGAACATGTTATGAGCATTTAGTGCACCTAACCAACTAACCCAATAAACGTCAAGTAGCTCCACATAGAAGTAATTAGTATCATCAGCGTACGAAAACAATTCAGAACATACGAAGAAAAAGTAGAAACTCAAAAATAGCTCCATTGAGTGAACACAGCAAGCTTTACTTTGTATTTGCGACTAATTAATTGGCAGCCAAAAAGTTGTGTAATATTACTTCGTAATAGCGCCATCACAAATATTTACCACTGGAAGTTTCGACTTCTCAAATCCTATTTAACTTTAGGAGACTTAAAGCCTGCAAGTAAGATGAATAAGTAATAGCATTCATTCCAATCTTACATAATTGAACGTGTAATGCAAGGGTTTCACACTTCACCCCTTCATATAAAAATCCTTCAGACTGAGTTGAGAGTTACGACAAGACCAAGAGCGACCAAGCAAGCTACTGACGAACGTCGTTCCATAATATAGGAAGACTAGACACGGCACGTCAAAAATGGAAAGATTTGATATTTTCCTTGAATAAATCTTCCAGAGGTGTATGAAAAATATATCCATCTTAATAGTGCCCGCGATTAAAATATTCTTTTACTCCTGCGCTGGTGAAACTAATATAACAGACACGGTCAATAAGCTTCCTCCAGAGCGTGACAGAGGGACGGATCAACCTAGCAAGCAAGCAACTGTGTATTATTATACAGCGGATGGTAAGAAAAGCCTACAATTGCTAACATCTACTGTATAATAATACACAGTTGTAGCCAGCTCGGTTGGTCTGTCTCACTGTCACGCTCTAAGGATTTACATAGACGAAACAATAAAGTTAATATTTGATAAGAAGAGACTGTTAATTTATCACACATTGGAATGAAGGAAGATTTCTCAATGACCGCATCTGTGATCCGAATTTCAGCAGTGCACGAATCGAATGCCGTCATTTT
The DNA here is from genome assembly GCA_014220935.1 of Platorchestia sp. MABIK. Taxonomy (NCBI): domain Eukaryota; kingdom Metazoa; phylum Arthropoda; class Malacostraca; order Amphipoda; family Talitridae; genus Platorchestia; species Platorchestia sp. MABIK. Next base: position 113,579 of record JACJUY010000120.1, on the reverse strand, counting down.
TGACGTGCCGTGTACGCCAGTCCGCAGCGGTGTACGCGACGCTGGTGGAAGGAAGGCGGGCGGCGCCGCGCTACAGGGTGGCTTTCATGGCGAGATGAAGGCAGGGACGGACAAACAGATGGACGTGGTGAACGGCGCGTTGCTCTCATACGGCGCAGAGGTGTGTGTGTGCCGAGGGAAGACTTGCTGAGTCACGGGATGGTTGCACTCAGGGCAGTGGTGAACGCAGCAAACCAGACCAAAATAGCAGCGGTCGAAGCCAGTACAGTGAGCCAGTACAAAATAATATGGATGTGGTGGTCAGAGTAAAGGTAACAACAACCAAGGAAGTGAAGATACAATAACAGTAGCAACAGCAAATGCGACACGTAACAAAGAACATTAGACAACAATAATAACAGGAGTGTTAAAAGCAACATAGCATTAGTGAAGACGGTGGGGAGCGTTAAGCGCAGTAAAAAAGCAGCAGCAACAGCACTTGCGAAGACGGTGGTGTGATCAGAACAAAACTGGAGGCAGTCAGGGCAGCGAAACACACGAGAGGAATCAGAATATGAGCACACGGTAGAAGCAATTCCGCAGACAGGAGTGCGGGCAATGGGACGCAGCCAGAGAGGGAGCCACAGACGCACGCATGCATCACAAGCGCCGCACCAATAAGCCAGCAACAAAAGATCACCAGGGACCGACATCCCGCTCCGTCAGCTGACCTGGGATGCCACATCATCACAGCCGCAAAGCTACCAGCCAGACGGGACCAACAGTGTTTAGTGTTACGCCAGATATTATATGGACAACTGAAAAGTACGCTGTATCATTCTGAAATTTGAGAATTATTTTCAAAAAAGATGCAACAAAAATAGACAAACTTCATAGCGTCAACGTTTCTAGCCTAACGAGATCTGAACGTTCCATACATTTACACTTCTAAAACACGAGGAACCTTGCGAAAAAAAGGTTTTAGTTAAACGCAGAATAACCACTGATTTTAAAACAACATCGCTCTCTAACTTTACCTAATAGACCATTTATATTAACGGAATTAACGTACACGACTTGCGACATCGAACAAGAACATTTCATGTCAAACAGTGATCACTATTTACGAATAGCTCAAGAAAGAATATCATCGTGTAGGAAGAACTTCATTTTTTCCATTAAAAGAAAACTTTCAACATATGAATTTTTCCAAGTAATGTACTTCCCTCATATTTACTTTCATTCTCTTTCGCTTACCTTAGTTTCCACATGAATATTCGCGTAACGGAATTCGAACCTATGAAAAGCTCTGAACTCTCACCTGTCTCGTGTTTCCTAAAAAAAACGCAGCATATACCTGAATAAGTTAAGAGAAAACGATCTTTAGCTCGTACGACACAATCATCACTCATACGTATGACGCATGAGTGATGACTGTGGCCTGCTGTCGGCTACCCTCACATGGGGAAGAGAAGCCTGGTATATGTATGTCGCTCGTATGACAAGGCGCAACCATTAATTGCTGGCCTACCATTCACCAGAACTTTTCATTCGAAAAGAAAAAAGCCTCGTAAGTACAGTTTTCTGTTTCCCCGTACCAAGAAATTCGGTCTCATGAACCTGGTTAGAAACGTTCGTGAACTCAAGTAAACTATTCAAGGTCCAACACTGGGCAGTGAATTGTTAATCACAGACAAATCAATTGAGGTAATTACTCAAACATTACTCCTAACTGGTAGCCTAGAATTGAGCGCTTGTCGCCATCCGGTATCAGAAAGTCAAGCAGTTTACTTACTTCGGGCGGTAACACAATCTTCGTTTTTTAATCGCCATACAAACAAAGAAGCTCGTTAAAGATTTGTCAGAGATTTTGATCGGGAATTTCAAAGAACTAATAAAAATATTGCGTGTGCTAAGACCATGAAAAGGCCCCAAGTCTTTTATCCTGCCTTAATAAGTATTATAAAGTATTAAATACGTAGAGCAGTTTCGCCCAATTCAAAATAATGAAATATCTTGTTTTCAAATAAAAAAATTGTTAGGTTGACGGCTGAGCTTCCACGTTACTAGAAATCCCAATTTTCTTGAAGTGCAGCTGGTCATTCAAAATAATACTTTTCAGAAGAGGGAGAAGTTATCCCTTAAGAAATAATAATGTTCAAATAACCAATTTCCGCTAGCATAAAGGAAAAGTTGAAATTAAATAACTATTTATTGGACAAAAGACAGCATCACGAATTCGTTTTCTGTGCTAACGGAGACATGAATCAGGACTAGTTAGAAATATAAGAGTAACTCATGGAAATCGTTTTCTCTGAAGCGGATGCAGCAAAGAAAACGACGATCACATTTTTCCGGCAAGAACTAGCTGAATTTTAACGCTAGTCGACGCGCAGTCACCAAAAACGAACATTCCCTTGTAACAGCGCGAGCAGCAATACAATAACAAACTAATACATCATTTCTGTAATACAAGCATAGTTAGCACAGACTACACAGATGGCAGATGTAAACTTACCAGCATGTTGAACAACAAATCTCGAGGGATGTCAACACGCTGCAGGAATGAGGGCATTGACGAGGAACACACATCAACCAACCGTATGAGGAGACCAGGGTATTGTCTTACAAGCGGAAAAGCACGCGAATCATTAATCACAGCCTGCTGAAGGTTGCGAATTTTTCAAAGAAGTATTTAGAGAATAAAAATGGCATTGATGCTTTTATACATCCTGGAGGAAGTATTGCACAGCGGTCCGTCTAGAGTTAAGAAAATTGACCTCTACGCACTCCCTCATCGCGAGACGCGAAGTTGAGCACATGCGTATGTGATCGAAGGATCACATGGCAACTGCACTGTTCAAAATTGAAACGAAACTCCTTTATCACGTTAAATGATCGAAAAATTAAAGTTTTCCCAATAAACAAAACTCTCTTCAATTCTTATTGAGCTTTGAATAAAATTTTGAACCTTACCGGCTTTGAACAGTTAACTACATGAATACAAGTATTTTTAAGAACTCAGAGCAAAGTTTGCAATTAGTGAACATATCAGGTCGAATTAAAGGCATAGAAATAATAGTTGTGTGTAAGAACGTTACTCACCAGTCTCTTCGTCAAGGGTGAAGTTGTAGTTGTTCCACTGCTCTTCTTTGAAGCCTTTCACAGCCTCCCGTATTCCACCTGCCGGCTGAAACAATGGCGTTTTTGAGGAGAATGATCACAACGTCCCATGAGAAATGATCACAACGTCCCATGAGAAATGATCACAACGTCCCATGAGAAATGATCACAACGATGCCTCAAGCAGCGCAAGCGATTAAAGTCCATCTTTACAATGAACTACGTCCAGCAAATTCTCCCCCGAGTATTTCTAGAACTTCGGCTTCTAAATAAAGTCACGCGCATCTAAAGCGCGGAAAATGCGGAATGCGTGCATGTCAAATAAAAAAAAACGTAAGGCCAATTTGAGAGCGTGGCTTGATGGGATGGCCTTCGAATGATGCCTGCTCCTCATAACTGTGGAAGTTACTTCATTTCAGCAGCACCAACGACACGATCTCTTCGCCAGTCTTTATGATTTCAAAACTCGCTCATAAGTTAACGTCCCGGTTCACTTGATATTCTGATGACATCAGGAATTCGATTCTTTCACGGAAGAGGAAAAATTGGAGCGTTGAAGCTTCCTAAAGAAGCCGACGATTGAGACAAACCATTTTCACAAGGTTGATTCTTTATAACAAGGAAGATTTTGTCGTCGAAAGCCATCCTGTTTTAAAATTATCGTTCACTTCAGCCTCATCCTTGGTAATCATCAAACCGAGTACAAAATCACAGAAAAATGAAGCATTTCTTAGTAGACTTGTGATCTTCATTTAATACGTGAAATAGCAAGTCTACTGCAAAGAAGCTGTTGAACATTTCTTGTTCCACGTAGATAGATTTCGGGTTGTTATGGCGCATCTCATTACAGTAGAACTAATTTCAGCATCAATTTTTACCTTCCAAGTCAACTTGAACTCAAATCTTAAATTCCACCCGGAATATCAAAACTTATGCGAATAGTAAGTAGCACTGATACAAAATTGCCAACATAGCCGGCTGTACGTACAGAAGATAAACGACAATTCGGCAGAATTTCACCTCTATCAGCGACTAAAATTGTATACATGCTTCCACTTCTCAAGAAAATGTTGTCAATGAAAGTACAAGAACAGCACAATTCCTGTTCTTTTCTAGCGCTACGATTCTCCTCTCGAAAATTTTCTAGCAAGAGAACGGTAGGAACAGCGACGGCATGGCTTGTCGCAACAACCGGCATCGAGGTCTGGGCTCCTCGTACGATAAAATTAAACAGACAAAACTGCTGGCCCATATATCGCATTATAAAAAGACAAGAAAATGAAACAGCTGAGCAAGCCGACATTGAAAGGCAAGTATTACTAAAGAAAGTTACACGTGTGTTACTTGAAACCCAAACTATTCAAACGGACTAATAAGGGTAGACATGAGGTTGACAAGGCAGCAACTTGTGAAACATAAAATTGAAGGCGTTAATGGCAAGAGAACGAAATAAAACGAAGATAACCATCTTTAAATAGAAGCAGGCTCACATTCTCCTTTCTTCGCATATGAAATCGTTCTCATTTAAAGGGCAGTCACTTTTGTTTCCTGATTTCTGTTCGCCTACCCACACCCTCTTCAGTTTCATGCTGCTCAGGAGTTACTCGCCTTGGCAACCTCATGCCTTCCCCTCGTCCATCACATTGGGTCTCATTTTGCTTTCTTACAGTAATTTTTTCTTGTAATTTATTCCTTTAGTATCGGCCTTCCATCTTTTTATAGCAATTGAGAATTCGATACATACTGTATACTGGCAGGCAAACTTCTATGGTTAATTTCATCACTTTAAGAGCTCACACACCGATGCCTGATACTCCATAAGTTATGACGTCGCCGTTGCTATCGTTCTCGGGTTGGACAACTTACCGGGGGAAAGCCCAGTTTAAGTTGAGGGTTTGAGGAGTTTATGTAGCGTTCATGAAAGACTAAAAATGTCAAGAAAATAGAATAAATTTCATTAATATTCAGCACGGGTTCGGAGCCCTGAATCTAGGTGATAGCAACAATAATGCATTGATATAATGAATAGAGTGAGCAACTCAGAATGCTTAATAGCATTCGTAAAGAACGAATTCTCCGATACTGATCGACAATGTTTGGAAAATAATTTAAATTTTCCCGCTGTTTAATAGCGTTTTTATCGTGCACTAAATCTGAAACCCAATAATGCTTTTTTTCGTTTTTCATTTCCAGAATAATTTTTATTTTATTACTTAAAGACTCCCTTGCCACAACAAAAGCAAGTGTAAGAGAGCTTAGAGACAGAGCCATTTATTATAGACTACAGAAATTGGGCAATCTAAGAAAAAGGTATACTCGGCGTACAGAAACAGCAAATTCAGGATGAAAAGGGAGAAAAAATAAGATAAAGATGGAGAAGGCAAGAAAACTGAAAGAAGCAAAGTGGACACGAGGTTAACCTAAGAGTATCCCTTCTTGGGTTCGACAGCTACCATAGCGTAGGATAGATAAACATGCGCTGCGTGCTGCAGCAAGTGGTGTAGCCAAATCTACTTTGGAAGAACTACTTAGAAAAACAAACCTGCTTTGAAAGCACCTACTTAGGCCAAACCTACTTTGGAAGCACCAACTTAGAAGACCAAACCTGCTTTGGAAGCACCTACATAGAAGACCAAACCTGCTTTGGAAGCACCTACATAGAAGACCAAACCTACTTTGGAAGCACCAACTTAGAAAACCAAACCTACTTCGGAAGCAATTTCTTAGAAGACCAAACCTACTTCGGAAGCACCTTCTTAGAAAACCAAACCTACTTCGGAAGCACCTACTTAGAAGACCAAACCTACTTCGGAAGCACCTTCTTAGAAGACCAAACCTACTTCGGAAGCACCTACTTAGAAGACCAAACC
>JACJUY010000120.1:75375-97481 GCA_014220935.1 Platorchestia sp. MABIK | reverse complement strand
CTGGTATCCTACAGCTCTGGTATCCTACAGCTCTGGTATCCTACAGCTCTGGTATCCTACAGCTCTAGTATCCAACAGCTCTGGTATCCAACAGCTCTGGTATAATTCACACCCCCAAGGAACCATATACCCCAAGAAGCACGGAAGAACAAACCGCAGCAGCGCACCAGCCAGAGGATGAGACGGAAGAATTAAATTAACATAGGAACTGCATCAAACAACGGGTGCAAGGAGTGCTTGCACCATTTGTCTGGAATCACCGCGTGTAAAGGGAAGTAACAAAAAATCTAAAATTGAGACAGAGAAATAGCACTCAAAATGTTTCACGGGTAAGACTGCCATAATCAAAATTGGGGCTCTTGAAGTGAAAAAGGAAAAATAAATTCAGTCATGTACACAACCACGGAACGCATGTTTCTTTGTGACTTAATGTTAAGAAAAATCGCCGTTGATAATAGACACATTAAGCTAGAGAACGTCAGAAAATATTGACAAAAGATATAAAAATATGAACAAAAAATTATTTTTACTTGGCATCTTAAGAGCCTCATCATTAAAAATGCAATGCATGGAAGGTGAAACGAGCGTTATCACGAATCAGCAAGGCTGCATTTGTCCCTCATACGGAGCCAAAGCTGATTTACTCCTCAGTAGCCCTATTTTTCAACACTCATGCTCTCGATAATTATTATCACCATACCACGCTCGTCGAATAACACGTGCCAACACCTAAATGTTCAGCTCACAACACATGGTGCAGGTGCTTCACTCATCGCGCACGTTGAATTTACTCTTGTGATATAGAAAATTGCTATAAAAGAAGAGTGATAAACGGAAGTGGCTTTCACGCACCTTCGACAACTTATCAATTTTTTTGCGACGCGCTCAAAGATGGCCGGGTTTATAAGTGATGACTGTAAACAATATCTGTGTTTAAAATCAAGGTGTTTTGTTCAACATATCGATGGCCGGATTCGGGAAAAATTGTACAGTTATATCACAGGATTTCATTCCCAGGTTTCAGTTGACTGGCGTAGCTTCGAAAACGAGAAAAAATACTTCTGAAGGAGGTGATTTATGAGACCCTTAATTTTGTTATTGTCATATTTATTAACATATGGAATGGAATGAATCAGAATCTACGACCCACAAATCCGGAAACAATGGACAACTACTATTCGAAATTAAACATCAGCTGCACTCGTACTAAAAAAAAACACCCAACTACGAACTCCGCTCACAGGTCAAATTCTGAAATATATGTGATGGGCATCAAACCGGACTACAGACGATGAGTGATGACAACCAGAACATACGTGCTGCTCCAGCACCAGGTGGTCAAATGAATAGGCTATAAGAGGAATGTTAGGGAAACTTGTTTCGCATACCGGCCCCACAGCAAAATCACAGCCACAACCAGCTCTGGTGCCTCGAGGGACGCGAAGTATATTTAACGCAGGCAACGACATGCGCCATTAACTAACATGCACATGCAGAGCACTGGCCTCGTAATCACGATGTGGTAATTGATTGATAATATGAAAGTTTTAGCCTCCCTTTACCACAACAAAGATGTTCAAAGAGAGAAAGGATGAAGGCACCATTTGGTCTGGAGTTAAGGGAATGCGGAATCTACGCACAAGGTGCATAAAAACAGTACGCTAAGAAAGAAGTTCATGAAACAAGATAAAAGTTGAAGAAGAAAGTAGTAGGTGCTGAAAAACAGGACAGCAGTGAACCGAAAAAAGATGGTCCGTAACAAAACAAAAAACCTTTTCGATTTCAACAAAAAGAAGGCCTATCTACCTAACCTTTTGCTCGGGACCTCACATAATCCCATTGGGAGCGCTAATTTCTATAGATACAATAGTTGTATCCCCCTGAGGAGTCACGATGTGGTGATTTCCATTGCCAACTAAGAACTAGAGAAATCAGCCTAGTCAAGACACATCACGGAAGGTGAAGTATTTTTGTACTTCACATCGCTGAAAATACGATAGTTGACATTAACAATATGAAAACAGTTTCGCCTTGATTCAAAAAATAAGTGAAAGAATTAAAACTAGTAACAAGGCAACGGAAAAAAAGACATTGGTATACTAATTAGTTCAGGACGCCTTTGCCAAATCAAAAGCGATTTAAAGAAAGCGCAAGAACGAGAAGGGGCCATTTATTTTGGACAGTAATAAAGGGATCTACGAACCAAGTATTCCCCTAAAGGATACCCTCCACATACGAACAGTAAGTTAGGAAGGAATTAAAATGGAAAAAAGACCGAAAGAATAGCAAAAACGAAACTAAAATAAAGAAAAAGTGAGCTCGTAAGAGAGAAGGCCCGGAAGCCTTTCTTTAGCTGAAATGACCTTACAGTTTCCCCTTGAGAGCAGCACCAGTTCACATAGCATACGGAAGACTAGCATAACTAACCTAAACCTATAGCCTATCCAATGCCTCTGGAGATAAATGATCAACCTAATCCCAACAAAACTCGCATCCAATCATCTGCTTAATTTGATGTCAATTGAAAAAAAATCAACCTATCTACAATTGTAAAAATAACTCTACAGAGTTGATCATATTCTACTTCAATTGGGTACATAAATTAAAGAAAGCCAAGAACCTAACCAAGTTGTTGGTCAAAGATTTGAAAGGCGTAAATTCCTGACCATGCCAATGAATTTGGCAGCAGAGACGCACATGAGCAGGCAGTTTCGCTTAGCCTCAGCTGGCGTAACATAAAGCGCCTGACACCGTGTTCAAAAATATCGAAGTTAAATGCGGCAAAAACAGCAGCCTGCGCTTATGCAAGAGAATAGAAGAGTTTAAACGCAAAAATACACGTGCGCACATCAGTCTCACTATCTTTGCGGAAAAACTAATTTAGCTAATTCTATGCCAAAGCCCATCATTCTCATACATCCATATCTTGATAGCCCAGCGGTTAACGTACTAAAAAATAAATAGTTAAAAAAACCTGCCTGTCTAGCAATAGAAAAATAACGTAGGAACGTAATACAGCAATCGCTAAGTTTAACACAAAAGCGCGTAAAAGGGCCTACGACTTACGCGAAAAATGAAGAGCAAGATTCTGACGGTAGCTCGTCACTGTATGTACACTAGACAGAAGAGGACCGCAATTTAACTCAAGCACAACGATGAGAGAGACAACACGATAATATCGTAATAAATAACAAGTATAACTAATTCAATGGCTGCAATCGACACCTAGCAGAATTGTCACTCGGTGTACTGCAGAGGCTGCAGATCAGCACAGCTCTGAAGCGAGATATCCACTCGTTAATGTGAGGAGCAGGAAAATGCCACTACAGCTCGAGGGAAGTCCACCACACAACATGACTTGCGAACATATTGTACAGAAGAGGCTCAGCGGATCCTGCGCCTGGTCGCACTCCAACACCAAAACATGGAATACCAAAAATCGGATTTATATCTGATGAAATCACTGCAGCCCACAGCCGGCAACATTTATACCGAGGCTAACCATAAGAGGCAGAACACACACAATTGGTTGTTATAACTCAGTTTCTTCTGAACAGATTTTATATAAACGTTCAACGGAACCGTGGTATGATATGCCAATATTTTCTTAGGAAGAGCCCATTTGGAAAATCACGATTTTAAGTTAAAATTTGGTGGCTCCAGATTTTAGCGGAATAGCTTACTCCATTCCACTATACGACGCAAAAACTGATTTCACCGATTTTAATGAGTCCAAAGTTGATCAAAAAATTCCAACGGAGTACCTCTTCAAGAAACAGCTGGGGCGTCATCTCAGGAAAGAGGAAATTTCTGGCGAATCCATCAACAAACACATCAGATGAGGTCTACAAAATTGTGCGAAACATGCGTCAAATACGCCGTATTTTCCATGCCGGACCTGGAAAAACGAACAGGGAGATACATGCTGACGTAGGACTACTAAATGGGCCCAAATCCACTTGCAAAGATCATGAGATGGGAACGAACTTAAACTCTTATCAAAATGCCTCCTTTGAACGTAAGGCATCTCCAAAAACAAGTGCAGTGGGCCAAAAATACATAAAACTTTCAACGCAAACATCTGGTTCGCCGACGAATCTTGACGTGCCTGACAACTGGTCTAAGGGATGTTTTTTTCTAGAAATTAAAAACACCCCAAATCGTCGTCAGTGTCGTATTTCTCAGGTGGAGGATCGGCTGATGCAATGCGCAAGTCTCACTGACAAACAATCAAATTGAGGGTCGATGCGAATGCCAAAAGAAGTTACCTCGGCTGTCTTTTGTGTAGTCTCCCATGAATAAGCATTGGAAGATAAGCTTCACTGACAATACCGCACTCAGCAAAAACCAAATCTGATTTTCTTGGTACAATGAAGTTCAAGGGAGATACTCCGATAAAATTCTCTGCCTGTTCTCCTAACCTGAATACCAATGATAATAATAATTTGAGGGCCATCATCAAGCTGACAGCTCACGTATATCCTCACCAATTCCCGTCTAAGATTTGTGTGCGGCGATTCAAGAAGTATAGGCATCCACGTAGCCATCTACCATCAAGAAATATGCCGATTCAGCGAGTGAGAGAGACTGAGCGAGAGGCAATTTTTGGTCAAACACAAGAACTCACCTGAACAAAACGGTCTCTATGGACCACTTTATGAATTATCTGCTTACTATCTGGAACTTGAATTAACAAACTGGCAGATTTTATTGTACATACTAAATTGTTACGAAGAATTGAGTTTCACTGGTATTTTAGGCTCATCAACTACTATCTACAGCCTCTTGAATAAGCCCAATTCACAGAAATTCGTTGTAGTAATATTCACATCCAACATCCAATTTTTAATTAAGAAAATTGAAACTGACAAACATTTCGCATACGAAATTAAAGTAATTAATAGATTTCACCTTGTTCCATCACAAAAAAAAAATGTTCAGAGCCCCGCTGTAGACCTCATTACTGAAAACACGTCTGGTCGCACGATTTTTTGCTACAACGTCACGTACGTAAACACAGAAACGAAACTTTAACCATACTGTGAAATTCTCACAAGTGATAAAATGTTCACAATTTAAAGTATTCAACATGTTAAGTTTTCACTTCATTTAAGTGTACTTCTCGTGTCGAGCTCAGTAAGCACGGCACGTGAAGACGGACACACAATTGACTAGCAGCAGACCGACAGCAGCATGCCAACCATGCGCGTAAAAAATAACGGATAGGGGATCATACGCACATCCAAATAGGAATCCATAAGAGAAGCAACAGAATTTCAAGTAAAGACTAAAACTGAAATTACAGAAATAAAGTTCACTATTTCCACTTTTGAAGACATTTAAACATACAATAGTTTCTTGAACCCCACAGCCCGCGATAGTAATATACTTTTCAAATATAGCCAAATACACAAGTACTGAAAAGTAAATGCAGCATGTAACTGTAACAAATCTGACTGTATCTAGACAAATAACATACTGCTAGTAGTAGTAGTAACATGGGTTTGCTAGCGCTTCAGTTATTCAAACTATATCGCACCGAAGGTCACATAATTTAATCATTATCAGGCTTTTCCGACTTACCACGTAAGATGGACATCAACACTATTTGAACATCGAAAATTATATGATCATGATTATAATTACAACTCGAGATTATAATTGTCTCGCCATTGAAATTTTATACATACTACAGTACATTCGAACACACTGGACAGCCAAACCCCGTAGGGGGTTTCAGCTGCCCACCCATTATGGCCGAACGCCTTACCCACGCTGAAACCCCCGAGGTACCAACGCAGCGCGTCCGGCCATATTGCAGTCTCATCTACAACCTTTCAAGACGGTATCACGCCCGGCTAACATTCTGCTAATTCTTTCACATTATTATTACTATCATATTCTACAGATACACTAAAGAACTACGTTTACTCTAACGCATTACACAGTGTGGAAAAACATGGAAAAATGAGAGGTATTTACAAATTATTAGTGCATGCGCGTACAGAGAATCCCTTCAGCAATGATACTCAACGCAAATCCTATAATCGAATTATTAAGAACACTTGCAACATACGCGAGGTAATTCCAAGCTAGTGAATAACAAATATAAATTAGGATTTTGAAATTTATTCCTAAATAAATAAGAACAGAAACCATATTCCTCATGCTGATTCAGAAGAGCCTGAACACGCGCAAGGTGAGTGGCAGAAAGAAACAAACAGAAACAGAACACGTACAGCCGCGGAAATGATTGATGAAAAAGAACGCCAGAGGCGCTACCAAATACTAGCAGCGTTGATTTTACGTCAATAATCTTTCTAAGTTATACAGCGAATTGTTATACATGAAAATACTGGGAGTTGACACGTACTAATGTGACAGAACTCATTTGTCACAGAAGTGAGAGGAAATCAAAGAAGTATTTCATTTGATAGTGATCCGATAAGTCGTTTAAAAACGTACACTGCAAGTTATTTCAAAATCATTCTACAAAAAATAGGAAACATCCCGTCACGCTACACCAAAAAGTTGCATGCCAAGAAAAACTCAAGTACGGACCAATACTACCAATAAATTTTGTTATCTGGTTTTGAAATGCATGAAAAAAGGTGCGAAAAAAAAACAAAGCACAAAATTCAGTACAATAATTCTTAAAACATTAAAACAGCATCTCTAATTCGAACAGGTTATTTTAAAATTATGACTACGATGTAACCTCCGCAAATTGATACAAAATAAGGCACAAAACAGGAAAGGCATCCAGAAGGAAAGAGGAAACAGCGAGACTAACCTCGATGGTATACTCGTCGATGTAGGGCCAAGCAGCCCTGAGTTCCGGCAAGATGATGCCTTCGTTGATACGCAGACCGGTCGTGGAGAGCCCAAGTAGAGCGAAAGAACCTCCGTTGAAATTACGGGGGCTCGATGCAATCGGAACTGGCGAGTCGTTCGTGTTTCCCAAAGAAATGGGCAAATTTTCACGGACGGCAGATGGCGATTGCGGCGGTGTAGACGCATTGAGCAGCACGGTCGGAGGCTGAGGTAGAGGAGAAGCAGGGGCCGACGCGGGCACGGATGACGGAGGCGTAGGGTTGCTCAGAGTGTGCAACACGTTGTCACGAGACCCATTGGATGAGGTGCTGTTCGGAATCACGGAGGTTTGACTCACCAATGCGAACGCCTGGACATTGAAAATATCTCTCCTGGGCTGGTGAGGCTCAGTTGGAAACTCGCGCCTGCCGGTCTTGTCTTCAATTTTATCCAACCGAGTTGAGTTAGGCCGAGATTGATGTTCTTCGGATCGCAATGAGTCTGATGTCACCGCAGCAGCGTCATCAAAGATACCGTTGATGCGAGCATTAATATTACCACCTGCTAATGCCATGAGCCTCTCAATAACAGCATCTCTCTCCTTCATAGAGACGCTGGGCATCGCGTCAGTCGGGCACCAGTTCTCGAGACGACCATCAAAGCTGCCACCAATGCCAGCATGGTGATGCCATCTCCTCTCGCCCATGATTCCGCCTAGATCTTGGTGGTGGTCTATGAGGTCACCAGACAGATCACCATAATCCCGGTGATATATAGCGGGTATCTGCGAGTTGAGGAGGTTGCGCAGCTCATCCGGATGCAATCTGGTGAGCAGTTCTTGCGATAAGTGCTGCAAGACTTGCTGGCGGGTCATGCCGTGGTAGTCCATGGCGGCCGAGTGCTGCTCAAACAAAGGATGATCCACCAGCGAAGACAGAGGAGGCACCAACTGAAATATAGCAGGTACCATCCTCAGCAGCGACAACGCCATGGCAATTTGCAACAGCCTGTCCTCGCGGAATATCTTCTTGTGTATGAGCACCATCGTGCTCGTTTGTAAAAGAACTCCTCCTAGCTTAGAACGGGCTTACAAAGCCGGTGATTAAAAAAATAACGTGAGGAAATTTCCACCGAAGTATCTTCAAAATGCAAACGTCCAAAAATGTCAAGTGATTCACAGTTCAATAAGATTTGCTGAGCAATCATTGATCAGAGTAAAATTTACCTAATTGGTCTATACGTTTTGTCGCGAAGTCCTACACATTTTTTTATCAGAGGCAGTGAAATATAAAGTTCTTCACTTGCTACCGTCACACCAGGACGTAAAGATCAAACTATATTAGTAATAACACCTGCAGAAATGCTGAATCGGTCACGATAAAATTCTACTAGCAGCTTATCGAGGTATCATGTGTCTGAAAGGCAAAAAGCGACGTTAAAAAATATGAAAAATTAAAATTCGACATAGCTTACAAGTGTTATATAAATTATCCTAGTTTCTCACGTGATAAAATACGAAGAAAATTTAAACTATTTTGACTTAACAGTGTCACATAAATTATTTTAATTGTTCACCTTACCGCATCACACAACAAACTACACCGTTCAAAAATATAAGCGTATTTTATACACAACACACTTAAAGAAATGCATGCTGAACGATAAATGTAGCATGAATTCTTTGTACATATCTCTGAAAAAAGGCGACGACTTCAGTGAGACGGTGAAACGTTTATGCCTTCACCAGGGGCACATTACTTGTTAACTGAAACGAAGAGAATAGAGGACAGAAAAAAACGCGCGCATGGCTGGTCGGCGGGCGTTTCGCCTAACACAAACTCAGACCACGCACGCAATATCAGATAACTCCAGGTCTAGAAGAAATTCATACTAAACCTAAAGAATCGGTTCGTCCTTGATTTCATCGCCTGAGGGGACTACCCACCTCCCTCGCTTCTAAGGGCTTGACATTACAACAGACACGCACTACCACCTAGTTCGCAAAAACGCATTGCTGAGCATTTGCGAAAAGATCGATCTCACTCTTCAGCTTAGGCATCAACACAGCCAGCACACGGACACCTTGAGTTATTTGTCCAGCAAAAAGGTAACGATTAACCAAAACTCGATTGAAATGTATGTTTTCGTATGGGAAAAATGTTAAAATTAGACTTGGCGCAGAAAAAGAAATATTTTTTTGCACTCATAAAACAACGCAGAAATTGCTATGTTCGTTTCAGTTTATAACCACGTAAGTTTTCTGGTCGAAGAGTGGAAACATTAAAATGTGGCGATCCAGACTCTCCGAATTTCTCCTGATGTTAGCCAAAGACGCCAAGGAAAACACCGACACTAGCACTTAAATCAAAATCAAGCCTACGCCAAAATCGCAAGAAGATATTCACTGATTCTATACAAATACGTAACACGTAACTAAAAATCACACGCAATTTTTTTCCTGTTCCGAACTATGCGCCCACACTGCTTTGGCGACCTCGCCAAAGCAGATTACAGACGTCAGATCATCCGCTCACTAAAGGGTGGCGAGATGCCGGGGAATTTGAGTCTATCAGACAGCTCGGAATAGTCAACATCATCTATGGTATGGAAAGAGGCTCCGCCAAGAGTTACATTCCTTTCAGAGTGAAATTTTGTAAGTTTTTCACATGAAATCGAGCAAGTGAAATACCCTGTGGTTGTTGAACTTATTCTATTACAACTATAAGAAGACTTACCTAATCTTCAATTCAGCCCTTACATTTTCTCCCTGGGAGCCTTATTTCCCATAAAGACAACAGTTGTCGTCTCCTGAGGAGACTAGGGACCAATAGTTACCACAGAAATCGACTAGTCAGTTATGAACAGTTCAAAGGTCAACTCAAAGTCGTCGTCTTTTTATTTGGAATTTGTTCCTTTTTGACGACACGAAGTAGTGGCGCACAGCCGCGGAACACCAACCACTACAGCACTGCACAGTGAAGGAAGAACTCTACTGCACGGTCGCTAGGACTATTAGCATTTCTCCACGGGTAACAGGTAAATTCGAATTCTAGAATTGATCTAAATGGGTGACAACAATATACGTGATGTAATGAGGTCACAAATGCTATTTACTATTTGCTTCAAATAAGATATGGATTTTCCTAGTTAGGCATGAAAAATTAACATGGTATGCTGCATAGATTAGATTAGTCGTTTGTTTTAGCCTCCCTACCCGCAGCAACAAATGCGATTCAAAGAGAGGAAGGAGGAAGGCACCATTTAGTATGGAGTTAAGGAAACGCGGAATCTACGCAGAAAGGGCATAGAAACAGTAAGTAGGGAAAGAAGATTATGAAACAAGATCAAAGTTGAAGAAGGAAGTAGTAGGTACTGAAAAACAGGACAGCAGTGAACCGAAAAAAGGGTGGTCCGTAACAAACCAAAATCCTATTCTACTGCAACAAAAAGAAAGCCTACCTAACCTCTAGCTCGGGCACTCACATAGTCCCCCTGGGAACGCCAATTCCCATAGATACAATAATTATCTCCCCCTGAGGGGTGGTATGCTGCAAAATGTTAACGCATCAACTAATCCAATTTAGTCAATAATACCAGCGAGTACAGAATCATGTGAAACGTGCCACATAATCACTCAATCTACGCCATACCAATTGTTGCACTATACCCAAAGAATACCTTGCAATTGAATTACATGAGGCAAAATGGGAAATATGAAACCCTGGCCAACACTTCTAAGCTCAAGAACAAAACTTGCATGGACATTGTCTCCATTGCATTGAGGGGTAGGCGTCGATGAGTCAGAATTACTCGCTTTCCGAGTTACTCGCTTGGACGTAGATGCACTGACCTCTGAATTGAAGGGAAAACGGGGGTAGAATGTTAAAGCAATAGAAATTAATTCCACGTAGCAGATTTACGAGAACGGACGATCACAATCAAGTGGAGAGCCAAAAGCAAGGAATTTAAACGAGTGTTCGTATAGATAACACAAAAAGAGGAAGCAGCAGAAGACCACGTGATCTGCTGCACACATGAGCCAAAAGAAAGCGAGACCCCTACGCCTAATTAGGACGCTATAGGCGTTCAGAAAAAAGCAATGAGGGCTCCGAGCAAGTCTGCGATATTCAAACCAAAGCCACACTTTACATTTAAAATCAAGCGTAGCATCGGACAGCTCTGAGGCTGCTTTTATGAGCTAAGTTTTCTGAGAGGTGAATGGTGAATTAATAAATTAACCAAAATGTCTCACGTGGAAGTTTTTCCCCCGCAAGCACTGCGCTATTTCTTGAAAAAATACGCTCTCAAGAAATTGTGGGTATATTTCAAATCCTCAAAATTCAACCCTCGAGTATAGTATACAGCAAGATCGCTTCCCCTTGCGAGATATCTTCCGAGAAACGGTCCGCGAATTATTTCAAGCGTGGCTGAAGCTCCGTCACTGTAATATAATGCATCCTGGGTGTGTGGGAACTTGCACGTTTGAAGCCTGCTCGCACTCGTGGAGAGTGAGACTCGATCGGAACATCAACTGAAGAAATATTTAACTCAAGCTGTTAATACATATATTCAATAAATTGGATATTTTTACACATGCATACCACATGTTTTAAGCATACTTGTAGTGGCAGGTAACCCAATCAAGATATCTTCATGAAAATTTCGTCGCTCTTAAGACAAAAAGGAAACGTGCCAAACAAGAGACAACCCCAAATGATAAAACATTCGAAGTACGTCCTAACACGAGTGGTGTTGGGCGCAATAAACGTAATTAGAAGCTTTGTCCCGCGAATACCGCGAGGTCAAGATCAAGAGCGAGAGGAAGGCAGCACAAGAAACGCACATCGGAAGCGGGCCACAGAGGCCGCCCGAGCGCCTGCCAACGCGTGACGTGAGAGCGTCGCAGCAAACCTCGCTTGAAAACATCGACGCTTCGGGCGCAGGTGCGCCACATTTGCTGGGACGCTGTTCGGATTTACAGCTGATTCTTGTTCACGGAAACTTTGGGATCAGAACTTAGCGTAATGTAAATACGGAGTGGAGTCTCCATATCACGTGAAGTTTGCATATTTTTCATTTTTCATATAGTATCGAAGTACGTTCAAGGCTCTGTTCCCCTTCCAAAGGTATTTTCGTAGAAAAACGAGAAGATAATTTTAGTATTAACTAATAAAAACGTTTACTAGATTAGATTTTAACACGTTCCCCGCGTATTGAGCCACATGTGTTCCAATGTGTAAATTGCTCAATCACGTACCGATATAAATGAATGACATTTGATCGGTTTCACAATCTTTTTAAAAAAATAACTGTTATACTAGGTGAAATGTTATCGAGCAATACTTTTTTTATCCTTATTTGGAGGGATGAAAATGTATTCGAGCATTAAAGCCGATTCCTCAATTTTGCTGCCTACAACCTAACTAAACCAACCGTTAACAACCGCGAAAACGCGGGGAACGTGTTAAGATAGTTTCAAACTCCCTAACCAAAACACAAGTGTTCCATAATAAAGAGAAAGGAAAAAGCCACCATTCACTAGTAAGGAGTCAAGGGAACGTGAAATCTACGCACTGAGTGTGTTCTCACGTACAAGATCCCCAGCGCGTAGAAATAGTAAATTGAGAAAGAAGGGTAAGAAAAACGATACAAGTTGAAGAAGAAAGTCAGAGCTGCTGAAAAACAGGACAGTAGTGAACCGAAAGATGGTTATCTTTAACAAAACCAAAAAACACTTGAAGAAGGTTATCCCACCTAATTCTCAGCTCGGGACCTCGCATTTTCCCCCTGACGTGCTAGTTCCCGATACAACCGTTGCATTCCCATCAAGGGAGGGAAACGTGGAATCCATGCACAAGGTGTGTTCCCACACAGGGTACCCAGCGCATACAAACAAGTTAGGAAAGAAGAGGAAGAAAACAAAGAACAGAGCGAGTGAAGAAGGCACAAAAACGACGAAACAAAGTGGTCACTAAAGATGGGAAGTCCCCGAAGGTCTATCTATAGCTGAGGTAATCTAACAGATCTCCCCTGAGGACACCTGTCACAACAGCATAAGATAGACAAACTTGAAGCTAGTGTCCATCTTACGCGCCTTGAGGGGCTTATTTCCATAGGCACGAACACAGCTATTTCTACTCCACTATGGGATAATACATGTTGTTTCATGTCGGACCTCTCAATAAAGTGGAAAATTATGGTCCCGTATCAACTGCGCGAAACAAATTATTTTCATTACATTCAAGAAAAATTAACGTTATAGACGCTATCCACACACAAAGAAATAAAACCTGGCATTTTTGAAAAAACAGATCACAAAGCTTGACATACAATAGCATTATGCAAACGCAGCTAAAGCTCAATCACTCACTGCAAGCAAAATTACAGTAGAACTGGGGAACCTGTACCACGAACTGAAGATCAATTTGGACTTCCCAATGCTCACGAGGCTACGAATAGTACAGTGTGACGGCAAACTGCTACATTACTGACTTGACACGCCGGATTTCCTAATAGTGCTAGGATAGATCATTTCAACAGCCAGTGTTTTAAGGTCGCTCCAATTCTACGAAACGACCTCTACGGCAAAAGTACCTACTGTCTATAGAAGTGTCAAATTCCATTTTCAACGTTTAATCCTATTCAAAAAGATACTAATCCCTAACCAACATCATTAAAAGATCATTAAATTAGGTAAGTTAGTTTTAGTCACCCTAACTGCAACAGGGACGTTTCAAAGAGAGGAAAAAGGATGCACCATTTAGTCGGACTTGAGGGAACGCAAAATCTATGCATAAAGTGCATAGAAACAGGAAGCTTAGAACGAAGTTCATGAAACAAGATGAAAATTGAAGAAGTTTTAGGTACTGAAAAACAGGACAACGGTGAACCAAAAAGTGATGGTACGTAACAACACAAAAACCTATTTATTTCAATTCAAGGAAAGCCTACCTAACCTTTAGCTCAGAACCTCACATTTTCCCCTTTGGGAGCGATAATTCCTATTAATACAATACTTGTATTCCCCAAGAGGACCTGACCACCTACATTTACAATAAGAATACAACGATAACTTCACTGCATTGCCGTACGAATACAGTTTTCAACAACTGCGTCAACTTGGATGCTCTCAGATCGAGCGCTCGCGATAGCAGCAAGCCAACAATTTCCTGCCCACATAAATTTGTCACGCAGGAACAGCGCATCGAGGTGTTGACGAGTAAAAAAATTACACCATCTTTTGAAGATTCCCAGAAATAAAATCTCAAGCAGATTCCGAGAACACTGCGGCTGTTCGTCGGTTTCTGAGAGCCCTAACAACTTGAGGGTCAAGAAAGTTTACGCTCCACAACGATTAGATTTAAATACAATACCAAGCTCGTAAATGATTAACGAGATTCTTTCGCAGCAAAAACATAACATATATTAAGCTAAATCTACTGCGAGTAATAAAAGCCCAGTTTGACATGCTTGTCGAACGCTAACTGAAATTGAAGAGGTTTTGTCGCACAGTCATGACAAGAGTGTATAATTTGAGCATGTAAACGATGTCAGACACTGATATTCCTTTCAGATCAATCAAAAACATCAAATTTTACCGATACAAATAAGCTTTGGACATGCTAGCACCGAAAATTAATTCACTTCAATTTGATAACTGAAGTCGAAACGAATGGTGCTTAAAAAGAGGCTAGCATCCTTTAAATCGATACAATAATTAACCCCTCGATTGCATCCGAGAGAATCAAGTGTACTCCGCGCAGAACCACAGCCTCTCATCAAGTCTAGTAAATTGAACACTGCGTTTAGGATGTGTCAACTAAAAATGGCTTCATTTAAAAAATACAGCCCTCATCACGACACATTAGAACAATACACCAACTCTTACCGTCGAAAAACCGATTTCAAAATGCCTTCAACACTTAATATGAAACATAACAGGGAGGTAATGAGGCAGACAAAGTGGGCACATAAAGTAAAAACATGAAGGTTTCAAAAAATGCCAAAAGTTCGTACGCAAAAAAAAAAGCTATCACGGGAGTACGTTGTATTTGGGACCTCAATTTTGTCGCTCCCGACATCTCGCTAGCAAATAGATGATTTTAAAACAAACATCTCGTCACCGGGGTGAAATTTCTCCGTAGCGACGTAATATCGAATTGCTAAGGTCTCACCACAAACAGCAGGTTCAACTACTGAGACACTGGAAAAAAAGACCAAATTGATTCAGGAACATAATTCACCGATAAAAGAACGTCTTTTTTCATGATTCGCTTGTAGAGAGCGTGCAGCGCAGCAGCTTGCATTGAGACTGCAGTGCAACACGAGGGCTGACTGCAGCTGGAGTCTCAACATCGCGCAGCGCAGCAGGTGTGATGGCACTGCTCAGTAACATGAAAGCCACTTCCCAAGCATCGCAACGGCATGACACGCATCAAGCCTGATAAAAGCAGACTACACGCTTTGATGCCCCATAACGTACGGAACTGCGACACGAAGTGTGTCGATGCCCCACACAAGCACAAGCCAAAGAAGCGTAGAAAGCTCCAGATGCACGCGCGCCGCGCCAAAATCGGACAGCAACTGACAGGCCGCGCTGCAGCGGCACCCACGGCGCGCCCTGCACAGCTGGTCCCACAAAACCACCTGGTCCACAGCTGGTGTTGCTAACCACTTATTCGCTTGCATCGATGAAAAATTTACAGCTCGGGGAATTTATCGTACAACAAAAAGTTTTGTCATACTTCAACATAACACTAACAAAAAAGATCATATTAGTCAACGCGGAAAAAAGAGTAAATCAAAGAAAACTATGAGCATAAAAGCACACAAGCACAAAGGTTGAGTGTAAAAACTCGCAACAAATTGCCGTTTGCGTAAGCTCAAAGGAGAAAGAAAGTTTAGCCACCTATTACCGGCACGGTATATTTATAGATGGGTAAAAACAGCTGTCAGATGAGCGCAGAAGCAAGCAGCAGTGAAACCAGATATTGCCACGTTAAACATTATTCCAAAATTTTTACACAACTTTCACTTGAATAGCTAGCTTTAATTCACTCATCTTTTACGTCTGTCGATAAAAATACAACACGTGTGGGCGGATGCGAGGAACTTCAATTCTGCGTCATAGGCCAACAATGGTCACAACCAATAGAATGTAGACGGTGACAGGGATAGCAATGAAAACAAAAATCATTTTGCGAACGCTGAATTTCGGTGACAGGCCTGAAACAGGGAACACCATTTTACACGCACACAAATGTCTGCATATATATCAGACACCAATGTACCAAAAGTACATTGTAAAGCCATCCGTGATCAATCAAAAGTAGACATCCGTGATCAATATCCATATCATCCTACGCTAACAATTTTCTTCAGTCATGTAGCCATCAACCATTTGGCAGGAAATGGCACGATCGTCTTGAACTATCAAGTGGGGAATCACGCATCCAATGGCCCTTGATTCATAAGGATTCTAAAATATAGGTAGCACTGTGCAGATATGAAACTGATAACACGTCAAAAAATATATTCTTGTTTTAGCCAGCAACTAATAAAATGCAAATGCTCGACACTGAGATTGAAATCAAAACTACAGCTGACACAGAAGTCAAGTGGGGACATGAACTTTTTATCTAACACTGGCACCACGAACTAAAACAGGTCAGAACGGCATACGAAGAGTGGGTAGCATAAAATCAACTTAATTATAATCAATCTGTCAATTCAAAGCTATCTTGGCGCACATACTTCCCGCATGAGTGGACCAGAGGGGACAAGGACTTGAAAACTCCAGCAACAGCTGGCAATATGCAAATGCGGGAGTCAGCGCGGTCAGAACGTGCGGGCACAAAAGCATTGCTGAGAGAGCATCGGCGCAGGGGACGACACACGCTTGTGGCGCGAAAGTTGCAGGTGAGGCGCGCTGGCCTGAGAAATTATTTAATTTTTAGAAATAATTTATTTAAAAAGTATTAACAAAAAACTACAGGTGAAATTTGAGTATTACGAATAATAATAATAAACACCAGGATGGAGAGGTTTGCTCAGGGACACGACAAAATAAATAGAAAAGGAAAACGTTCAAAAAGAAAACAAGAAAATTAAACGATGGCTTTTGCAAATTTATTCCAGCAAGAAGAAGAATAGATCCCTTCATAATATTTGTTGTTGCATATTACAGTTCATTTTACAAGCGGTAGGGAAGCAATGAAAATTTGAAGAAATTTCAACCACAAATACTTTTAGACTTTTAGAAAAGCACCAACTGTAGAAAAAACGGCAAAAATCGAAGACACTGAGACGAAGCTTACAAATTTCTCCACGATAAATACCTGTTTTCGCGTAAAATGAAGTCTTTCTTCCATCCATCAAAGCTGGAACATTAAGCACGCTAGTGAGAATCCAGCATTCATATCTTAACGTCACACATAAAAGAAATTATCACAGAACTAAAGAACTGAGGAGCTTCATGTCAGTGCAGCTTGCTTCACGAAGCACTTAGTACAACGTGCTTTTTGAGCGAAATTTACTCTTCATTATTAACGTTATTGCTTTAGTCGAAAGACGATTAAATGATTTTTAGACGCAAAATACGAGTATTCCCACCATGGCATCAACCGGTTCACTGCGTACTGGGACGTTTGTGTACCGCTAGGAAAGTTCCGCATCTACGTATCGGAATTAACAAACATTTCAAGAATCCGAACACTTGAACGCCTTTTAACAAAAGATTTTAGCTACGAGGTAAAATATCCTCCTTGTGCTATTACATTTGCTCGCATCTTCGAAAAGGTGCAAGTTTTTTCGAGCAGTAAAGTCGTTTCTTAATCTCTACTACTTACAACTCTTCTTACACAACCACAGCAAACGTAGTCACCGTGTTAACCAGGATCTCAGTCTCGCTAACGTGAAGTACAAAAACAACACGTGCTGAATTAAAAACTACAGATGGCACCGATATCGCATCATCACGAGAGGCAGTCTACCAGCAGTACTGAGTGCCATTGAGTATTATGTGTAACTGTGTTACACTGAGTAACACAGGTGGCCCACGTCTGATATAAAATAACTTTTACTTATATAATAAAACACCAGGTGTCTCCTTAAATTTGTAAATAAATAAATTTATGCACTCGTATTTCTAGTGCGTAATTTCTCGTATGTTACAACAAAGGGAATCTCAATGACCGTATCTATAATGCGAGTTTCACTAGTCCACAAGTACAATAATATTTTAACCTCGGGTACTATTCGGATGGATATCTTTGTTTTCATAAACGTCTGGAAAATTTATTCAAGGAAAACATTGCATCACGTCATTTTTGAGGGGTCGTGTACACTAGTTAGATTAAAATTCTACAACAAGAAGACTTACGTAACCTTCAGCTCGAGACCTCATTTCCACCAACTGCGGGGACATTCCCACCATAGACGCACCAGTTGCAGGCCTAAAAGTAGAGCCCTACAGACACGTGGTGTACCAACAAAGCAGGTGGTTGGTCGCTAACACCGGCGGCGTGCAAATAACGCAGGTCACAAACAATAATTCACGTGCCCATTAACGACAGATGGTACTCCAACGAACAAGGGGCCACACCATCAAACCAGGTGGCAGCACACCAAGTCAGAGGACACACCAACCCAGGCTGCCCAGCAGGAGACAGGAGAGAAAGCGAGCGTCACGTCACCACCCAACACAAGCACACGAAGGGCCACGTGCCTCTGGCAAATGACGAGAAAATTTATACTTCATAAAAATTCTAATTTTCAGTCAAGAATTAGATTCTTAGCAAAATGGAACCTTGCTTCCTCTAACAAAAACACAAATTTATTCCTGTGTTCAACAGTGTCGTGCTTTTATCATGCTCGAACCCTAAACTCTATATTCAAGATTGAACTTGAATTCCCGTTCAGGTAGGCGATAAGCAAAAAACGTAATTAAATTTAAGTTGTACCACAAAAGCAAGAGCAACACGGACCGCACCGCTGACGAAACACGGTGTAAACATCCGATAAGATAAAACGCGTAATGATAATCGAGATTATAAGAAGCCAATTATTCTTAGAAGTGGGATGCATAGCACGCTGGTCACCTTACGAGAGACGAAAAGAACTTAAGAATGCAAGGTAAGATCTACATTTGTGAAAACTTCGACCCACAAATTTGTTTACCAATTTGAAAGTATTGCTGACTTTACGACAGGTCTGGGATTACCGCTGACGAGCGCCAGCGCACGAAGTACACTGACGGTGCCAGAATATATTGCTGTAGCCTCCCTGAGAGTAGCTCAGATATTCTACACATCCAAAAGGACCGTTCAGTTTTCGAGATGTGCAGAAAGAGATGCACTTCAAAATTCTTGGGTGTACAAATTCTTTAATTTAACCTAACGAATACATCCGTTCGCGACTTTTCGGTTAAGAAGTTATGTGTTTAAAGGGAAGTACGTAGCACATAACTGAGCTAAGTGATTATTTTCTCAACTTTGTACAGGAACAGACGTGAAATACAATACAAATAAACGGTTGAACTGTTTTGTGAAATGAGAAGCGACGTAATAACGTTCAGCAGCAAGTTTCAATTGTACCAGAACGCGCGTATTGACAGTCGGAACCACTATTGCAGCCATCAGGCGGGCGGGCGACCGAGCGTTCGTTCCAAGGGAGTAAGTAATGGCCCCAGGGATCCCGCCCCAGCACGCACGGGCGTCAGCACTTTCCGCTCCTCCCCCCCATGAAGGATTTCAACACACTGAGGGCTGTTGCTGCATCTGCACCGCACTCTTGCTATTCTCTTCAGAAAAAGTTTGAGAAAACGTAAAGCTGAACAATCAAGCATGATGCAGAATTCCACCCATGTGACACAACCCTTTCAGCGTGCCAAAACTAAGCACTGTACTCCAGAAGTTAATTGCCGCTGGGTGACTCGCATCACTGCTGCTCATATATTGCCATAATATTACATCAGACAAATGTTGGGGGGAATTGCGAGAGAAGTTCTCCCACACCATTACTCTAATCATATCACTTAGTTCAAAGACGCTACTTTCCTTGTATGCTTATAATCTGAGATGTGATACCTTAACAGGAATCAATATTTCTCCTAAACTCTTAAGAAGCTCCTTAATGATGCATCTAGGAGATAAATTTTGATAGAAGCACTAAAGAGATAACTGACTTATGTTATTTAAAGCACAATGTACTATAGCTCAAACACTGACATTAACCTTCAAAAAAAAATTACTCAGTAAACACTCAAAGAAAAATGCTCTAAAGTAGAAGAGAAAAACAAGGTTTCAAACACATGCTCCATGGTACTTGCATCTCATTCCATGAAAGAAAGAAAATTGAAATCAAAGAAAATAATACAACTTGAAATTAAAAATAAGTGAAAGAGCATTCCCTAACATCAAAACTTGTGTTTTTAGCCCCTTTTATCAAATATTTATTTGATACTTGAAGATTATGCAACCAAAGAATCTTTGACATTAGGTCATATTTGAGCAAGAAAGTCAAACCAGAATTGACCTACAAGACAAGACTTCTAGCAAATGTTACCTACAGTTATCTTTCTCATATTGACTAATGCACTCAGACGTAGGCACTCCTAGCATTAGACACTGCAAGAATGTCAAAAGAAGGGTGCAGAAATGATGGGGCAGTATTTATCCCATAGCATTAAAAATAACCTAATTTCTCCCTAAAGATCAGTGCACTTGCTAACAACAACAGATGATAAAGAGTGGCTCCCATGCATGTCAATGCTACAATGTAGGCATCCTTCTGTGAGCGTGGGGAAACTTTTAGTACTTCACAAATTCCACTCACATCAAATTGCCATTTTCTACTGTTGGCTTCAAAGAATACACACAAGTAATTTCAGTTGCAACTACAATGGGGACAAAGCAGGTTATAGTTCACCACTTCTGAGAGGAGACCAACTCAACTACAAATCAAGCCCAACCAGACTCCTGCAACACATACTTCCAATTCTGAGGTCACTAAGGGATGCAGTCAGAAAGGAGGCAAATGATTTGTTAAATAGTTAAGTTCCTGACAACCAGACTAACATAAATACCTGACACCTCACAGATTAGATCATTAGTTAGTTTAAGCCTCTCTATCCGCCACAAAGACGATCCAAAAAGAGGAAGATGGAAGGCACCATTTAGTATGGAGTTAAGGGAACGCAGAATCTATGCAGAAAGGGCATAGAAACAGTAAGATGATAAAGAAGTTCATGAAACAAGATCAAAGTCAAAGAAAGTAGTAGGTGCTGAAAAACAGGACAGCAGTGAACCAAAAAAAGATGGTCCTTAACATAACAAAAAACCTTTGATTTCTATTTTCTATGTTACAGGTATTACCAACAAATATACTGCTCCATTGCTTGGAAATATACTGTCAAAAACACCTCCAAAACATTTGAAATCCAAACCGAACACCACTGAAATTACTTACATATTTTATCTTCACAGCAAAATTTTGTGCCATTGCAACTCATATTATTTTGGAAAAATATAATAGGATGCCCACCATGAGTGAAACCTTTAAATCTAGATTGGAACAGAGTACTGCCAATCGAACATCAACACAAACAAACACATACACAAAACATGGCATTTTTGAAGCCGTCACACCACTGGATTCAAAAACAAGTTTCTCCATTCTCTCATTACTTCAGTTTCAAGATCAATGATAATTGTTCAAAGCATTAACATTTCTGAAGCAAATTTGTAGCCTTTTATGTGGAGAACCATAGCAATTTTGAAGAATATACAAGCATGAGTATACTATTATTATTGTAATATTCTTAAATAATAAAACCCAGTTTAAATTATTTCAATGATTGCCATAGCTGATGAACTATTCCACATTAATTTTGATTTACTGATTTTGCTATCATTAGTCTTACATAATTGCTTCACAAAATGAATGAAGTGGCAATTCTCCAAACAATCAAGTAACACATTTGAAGTGCTATGATTTACATGCAACCTAAAAAAATCCTAAACAGATGTTCACAATGTTTAAGTTGCAGATTCACTCAAAATTAGGAAGTTGAGAAACTTAGAAAAAAAAGTTTTTTTCCTCAGCGAAACATAAAATTTTAAATGTTCCAGAAACTAGCTCATCATGTTTTGTAAAACATTAAGTAGGATTGATGCTACATAAGAATAAAATCATAACCTACAAATTCCACTCTTCCTATGCATCAGAATTGTAGCGAAACATTAATCTCATCTTGCTAGGTAATATAATTTTATTTCGTTTCACTAGGTAATATA